>JANIJI010000021.1:7432500-7735000 GCA_024500535.1 Leptonema lineaticorne
AAAAAAAAAAATAAAGTCATGAATAATGTAACCTCGACTCGGTGGTCGCGTATCTCATTTTATTACCGAGTTAATAATTCATGTACGTGGAGAGACTATTGCGCACTCGTCGCAAACCGGACGAGATCTCTTCTATTTCGTATATTTATTTATTTTTTCTGTTGTTGTTGTTGTTGTTGTTGTGCTGTTGTTGTGTGCGTATAGTTTAATATGACCGTATTGAGTAAACATGACATTTTGCACACCTTTAAATAGAGTGGTGATTGTACAAAAATGTACGAACGATTTTTATACGTTTCGTTAAAACGATGGTTTCTAATGTCATGCATTGTGTATTTGGATTAATGGATTATATTGTGACATGTCTAGTTTTTATTTTATTAAAAAAAATATTAATATTATTATTATTATATGATAATATCATACATATTCATATGAGATGTCATTCAAAATGACTTGATAATGTATTTGCTAACATTTGTAAATTTGATTTAAAATTTTGATAAATATATACTATTACTTTATATTTATTTAAGATGACATCAAGATTATTTTTAATAATACTTTGAGTTAAATAAAGATACGAGAAAAAATGCTGAAGGAATTCATAAAAAAAATTTAAAACATATGATTTGTAAAATATAGTATATAAATTAAAATAAATATGACTTCACAACAAATAACACATCATTTATTAATTTAAAAAGTTTATTAGTATATATTATGCAATTATAACGTTTCTTATGATGAATCAAATTAATATATTTCTATAATTTTCCTTTATTAGTTCAAGTGCGATTTGTTTTTTTTTGTTTTGGAGAATGAAAAATATAAAGATGGATATGTTGAAATGAATATTTTCAAGTGGAACAATATAATTAGTTGTTTTCTCCCAGTCGTTCTAGACTTAATAAATATGTACACTTTTATATATATTTATAATATAAATATGAAGTAATATATATGTTTTATAAATCGATTGGAGATTTTTGAAGCTATAAATCGCATCAATTTTTTTATTATATATATATATATATATATATATATATATTAAATTATAGGATTTAGAAAGTGGATTTTCTTAGAAATTCACATATATTATTTTCGAATTTGTGAGACATGAATCTGAATCAAACTAGATATTTTATATACGACAAAATTATTCAAAGGACGTTCCAAAGCAGCGCAGATTGAATAATGCTATTATTTGAATAGCATGCAATTTGTCCCAGATTTGACACGGAACAAAGTTAATCGGATTATTCATTAGAAGCATATTAGTGTAAATACGATAATGTCAACGATTCAGTAAATCGTATAGAAGCAAATTTACGATTTATATAAAAAAATATAATAAAAATGATAAACGTCTTGATTTTTTCTTTTAGATATATATATATATATATATATATATATATATATATATATATATACGACGTCAATCGAATAGAAAGCGTATTTCACGAAAAGCGTCGCGGTTTTTCCCGATTTTCTTTTTTTTCCTTACCCTTCTTCTTCCGTCTCGTTATCGTTGGACTTGTCTGCGGTGTATAGTCATTTTTATTTTTACGTCTTTTCTGATATGAAGACGAACGTAAACGTGATATTGATATAATATTTCAAAGGCGTGAAAGACGTCGGAGAACGTCACGCGGTCGTTTATGATGAATTCGAGAAAATATCGTGAATTTTATAGTTTATCAGATAAAATAAAAAAATACACGTGTATATTGCAAGGATCAAGGACATTCGTGAAATAATATTTAATATAATTTAAAGCATAATAAAATATCTTTTTATTTATTACACATAAAAATCACTACTGTGACATGATATTTAATTAAACAATTATTATTTATATATTTATGTGTGCGAGTAACGTTTGAAGTGAAATTCTCGAAGGACATGCACGAGAGGAAAGAAAAAAAAATCTTTTTCAAACCAAACACATCAAAGAAGAATGCTCGGCGGAACGTGCCCTAAAAAATTTATCGAAGAAAACCGACGACAGGTCGGAAAAAAAGGAAAATCCAGAAAAACCACCAGCGAAAAGCACGAAAGCCACTGTACTGCTAAATATCAACTTGCTGATGTTCGCTGAATTCACAATGAAGCGTATTTATAGTTATATATATATATATATATATATATATATATATATATGTGTGTGTGTGTGTGTGTGTGTGTTTTTCGTATGTAAGACTATAAAAAAAGTACAGGATATATGTGCTTGAAAAAAATATTAGGTTTAATTTAACGTTAAAGTTCAGTATACCATATATAAATGCTGTATTTTTCAATTGTATTTCCTATATAAAATATCTTATTTAAAAAATATATATTTTTATTTAAAGAATAAAATAAATTATATAGATTATTTTTTTTACAAAGTCACTTATGGTATATGCAATAAAATTTAAAATTAAGAATTTTCTAGTATATATTAGTATTTCCGGTAACTTTAAATATGTATGATTTCCGTAAAATGTAAAAGAATATGATCTCAAGAGAGACAAATTTAAATTCAAAAGAATTTATATAAAATATTTTTATATATGACATTTACTTTGAACAATTTTACATTCGCAATTTATGTTATCGTACGATTTTAATATAGTAATAAAAATTTATTTAAAATTATATTGCAACATGAAAAACTTTCTGAAATATTATATTATATGAATAAAAAAAAAATTATTATTATTATCTAACCGCAATAAATTCATTATGAAATATGTCTTAACACTTTAATTTATGAAAACGTTGAAAATAGACAGTCAAGTTGATTTTCTCACGTAACGATATAAAAATTTTCAACTGCTCGGAAAATTTCACGTTAAAAGCTCTCGTTAAGTCTTATTTCACATTTTATCGCGCTCGTTATATATAAATGTGTATTTGTATGTGTATATATATATTTGTGTGTATGCAGCAGAGAAAAACCGTATTGTGATATAAATTTTGTGTGCAATTTTTCTCGAAATTTGTAAAGGAAAGCTAACCGCGGGAGTTTTCGCCTTCCCGCTGTGTTTTCATGCTCATATTTGGATCCATTTGCTAAAACACCCTCTTTTTTCCTTAGATTTATTGAATTTTCTTACCGGTGCATTATAATTTATTTTTTTATATAAATTTGATTGCTTATAAAATCGTAAATATATTCAAAAAAAAAAAATATGAATATTCATAATTTGTCATACTTTAAAATATGTGTTGATTATAAAAAAAGAAGTATAGCGTCATTGATTTATTATTATTTTAATCAAAATTCACATGCAATTTTGTACTGTTATTATTAAATATACTATTGTATAATATACGTATATCGCTTTTCAACATGAAAATATTAATGTAAAATTATTCGCACACCGATGTCGGTTAAAAGGAAAAAAAAGCGAGTATCGTTAAATATGCATGACTTCGGTTACATATTCAGTTGTGTTATAAATTAAAAACGTACTTGAATGAAATATACATATTTTTTTATATGGAGAAAGCAAATATATATATATATATATATATATATATATATATATATATAAAGAATATTTTTCTTTCTAAAAAAAAGAAGTCATAAATTCATTTTGTCAAATTCACATTTACGCCGTGAAAATTTGAATGTTATATGCGTTGTGAGATATATATATATATATATATATATATATATATATATATATATATATTATTTTAATTTTTTTCGGCGTTTCGTGATAAATGTTGCTGGGATTCTCTGCACCTTGGCCATTGTTAATGGTTTCCCTTTTATTATTGTGCGAAAAACCCTTTCCACATTCGGCCAAATATATATGAATGCGAAGGGTCGGTTCAAACCTATTAACTTTATTATTATTGATGTTTTATTGCCGCGTTCTTCATCGAGATTATTACCGGTGATTTATATCGGCGCGAACTGTGAGAAAGGTCGGGGAAAAATATTAATGAATATATATATATATATATATATATATATATATATATATATATACAATAAGAAAGAAAAACATGAATTCAAAAAAAAATGTTCGAAAATCATCCAAAAATATAATCTTGAAATTTTATAAAATTGCGATTATTTTTGTAGAAAATTATTATCTTGTACGAATATGATGTTAAATAAATAGATTTTCTTTGAAATATTACATAACAACCATAATTGGAAGTTATCTAATGAATTATATTTAAAAGGAAAATGTTATTAAATTTTTTTCTTGACTTAATATTTTAATTAATTGCAAAATTTCTATATATATATTTTTTTCAATTTTAAAAATGATGAAATAAAAAATAAAAGCATTTGAAAAATTTTCACGAAAATAATTATAAACAATATACAAGATATTCTTAATAATAGAAATAGAATAAATATTAATATATTCTTTCTATATATACATTATTAAATCATTAATAAAAATAAATTGTCAAATTATTAATAATATTATTAATGTTAGGATAAAAATAAAAATAAGAATTTTTTATATATTCATTATAAAAATAATCATCAAATTTATATAAAAAATATATATACTACAAATGCTAATTATAAATAAATATTTAAGTATAGAATCAAATATATATATAGTATAATTGTATATTCAATAAAGAATGAAAATAAAATATAATTTCAATTTGGTTACTCATTGATTATGTATAGATGTAATTTTCTACGAGAAATTTTTAATCTGATCGAAAGTTTCAAAAGTAAAAAAAAAATAATCGAAATTACTTTTTTTTTCACCTCAAACCCGGTTTCATCTCGTATAAATCCAAATTCTGAATTTCAATTCGGATGCTGCAATTAGACTCTGTTTCCGATTTTGAAATCAACGATCTAAATATTTCAACGCGAAATCGTGATCAGATTCTTATTAACTGAGATTACCGGTCTCAAAGGAAAGTTGGCATTGTGGAGAAGGAAAATGAAGGAAAGGAAATTTGCTTCATTTCCATCCCGAAATCATGCTATTTAAAGCGAAAATGCCAACTCGAAGGGCGAAATGTGTAGAATGGGATTTTATATGAATTGAAATATATATATATATATATATATATATATATATATATATATATATATATATATTAAGGTAATCTTTTATAAATGGTTCTACGTGAATTAAATTCATCAAATTGCATGCGTACTTGAAAAATCGTTATACATACTAATTAGATTATTTTCATTTTCTTGATTATTTCACAAAATAATTTTTATTTACTACGTTCATGAAAAGACTATATACTGTTATATAATATTTAAGAAAATGAATAAAAACCTTATTTTTCCAACAAAGCAATTACTCGAATATTTTGTTTGAATTTTCACATTTTTTTTTCATCAGAACAAAAATGCTTTTACATTGTCAAACCTTTTGTTTGAAAAAAAAATTTTTTTTTTGCAACATGTATTATTATAATAAATGAAGCCACTAAATCAATAAGTTGAATAATATCGAAATAAATTTTTATCATTTTTATGGCGAATAGACGAAATGAATCTGCTAAAAATAAAAAGAAATCGACGACAACAACAAAAAAAAAACGTTATGAATACGAAATCATGTTCAAGTTTATAATAAAATTGCCGTTGTAAATCACGAGTCTCCCCCACAAAAAAAAAGTGTTCGCAAAAATAATATATATATATATATATATATATATATATATATATATATATATATATATATATATATAAATATATATAGTATATGAATATGAATAAAAAGGCGAAAAAAAATATTCGGTTTACTCTCACGGAATAAATTGCACACGAATCGCCATTGTGAAAATGAAAGCATGAAATTTTCACATGAAAAGCGATTTTTTTTTCGTCAAACACAAATGTAAGTGAACATTTCGCTTTTCGTTCGAAAATTCGATTGATATTATATATTATATAATATAATATACATATATATATATTTTTTGCAGCTCGTTTCCCTTCTGTCACTTTTTATTTTCACGTTATTTTTTTTATAAGAGTGTATGTGCGTGTTTAGAAATGTCTTTCTCTTTTGTAAACTAAATTATTTTTCGTTTTTTTTTTGGCGGAAAACAATATGGGAAAAATAATCGAATATTTCTGGAATGTATTTGAAGCAATATATGTAACGATATAAATTCCATTGATTAAAATATAAATATTAAAGATTATATAAATAAAACAATATTTTTTTATTAAGATTTTAATATATTTATACATAATTGAAATCATAAAAATTAAATTAATGTCATATAAAAATATTTATTATTATTTTTTTTAAGAGATTATACTTTTCGTTTTTTTTATTACATATAATTATCGATTAAATGTGATTTTTAAATATTATTTTTTAATGAAAATAATATAAAATGTTTTATCTGGATTTAAAATTAGTTAATATGTATTTGAAAATTAAAATGTTAAATATTTTAATATCTATATTTAGTATTTAACAATTATTTTTTTATGTATTTTTCCCAAAATTAATCATAAATATGTAATAGTATTATTTTATGTAAAATATAATATATTACTACTCAGATATATTATTAACAAGAAAAGTTTTAAAATGTTATAAATTTTTATAAATCGTCACGTATCTAATAAATAATATTTTAATATGTATGATCAATACGTTATTTATTGATATTTATAAACAGTCATATGGAATGATAAAAAAAAATTATACTATATTTATCGAAAACATATATTCTTATAATAAATCGATAATATATATATAATAATAAAAATAACAAATATTTTCGGATAACGTAAAAAGAAATTAAATATAGAAAAAAAAACATCTTGTTATATACGTACAAAGTGGCCGTAATCTTGACTATAAGTTATATATATATATATATATATATATATATATATATATATATATATACATTACATGTGTGTAATAGCTTTTCATTGAAGACATATTGATTATGGTTATATTCTCGGGTCGTATTATGGTGGGATTTCCTTTTGTCCGCGGCCCGTCGCTGAAGAAACAATGTCTTTCGCAGATAATTCCACGTGTTTCAGCCGGCTGAAAAGAACGCCGCCATTGTTGCGGGACGTCTGAAAGGAGATTAGGGAATAATAGGCGATAAATTCGAACGGGCCTCCCGCTGAAACTTGTACGACGTGATACTATTTCCCAATTTGATAGATAGTGGCTAGTTACAAATTTAGATACACGTATTAATCGTCTATTTATTGTATATAATATATATATATATATATATATATATATATATATATATATATATATATATATATATATATATATATATATATATATATAAATTAAAAATAAATTAGATATTGTTTCTTTTATATAAATACTGTTATTATTATATAAAAAATTTCAAAATATTGATCTTTAACAATATCAATAAAAATTCGATTAATATATCAATTTCATTTATATACATTATTATATTTTTAATTTTATAATATAATATAAAATTTTTAAATAATGTTTTATATAATTAAAAGAGATCTCAATTACGATAAAGAATATAAAATTTTATATTTATTATTATTATGTTAATGAGTGAACTTTATAAAGAAAATTTTTAGGTGAAATTCGAGAAAATAAAGTTTACGTCAGTTTTCTTCGAAATATAATATTTTCATTCATTATTTTGTAGGTCAAACGTTTCAATTTTTACGATGAATTTATTTTTTAATATCATTTAATTTAATTTTCGGATCTGTGGATTAATTATATATATATATTTTTTTTTTATAATTTTATGAATAATTAATAATATTTATAGTTAGATAATTTTAAAATTTATATTTTGATTTATGATTGACATTCTACATACTAATTATTAATTATTACAATTGATATTTTCGCTATAAAATTATCTTTATCTTGATAAAAAATAAAAAATGAAACCTGATAAAATAACTTCATATTAAAAATGTTTATCTTAATTAAAATTCCGTGCGCCAGACACGGACTTTATTACTGCGCCACTTAATAAATTACGTCTTTCGCGACCGAATTATAAAATTTAACACGAAATTTAATTTTTAATTTTCTCATAAATTAAATAACGGTGCATTTTATTCATCAGCATCGTCGTCATCGTTATTATTATGCATACGAAATATGCATGTTTACGCGGTCGATTAAAAAACCGTTCGACTCGTACGTTTAATAAAGGCCCTTAACCAAATATTTAGTGTACGACCATATTTACGTGAGCGCGATTAGGGACCCGATTTTATACATACAAAGTTTAAATTAAACGCTAGTGCGCTTGAATTATTTTAATAATAATAATGGACATGCGAAATTTTCATCGAAATTTTAATTTTACATTTTTAATCATTGTTTAAATTAAAAAAAATGTATATAAAGTGATTAACCTTTTCCATTTGCATGCTTCGCGTTTACAATTTATAAAAATGTGTAAAACTTGAACGTTTTTGCATTGAATCTATATATTTTTAATAGATTCTATGTAAAACTATCCTTAAAATTAATAATATATTATCTTAATTCATGAAATTACTTTTTTAAGAAAATCATCAATGATAAGACAAGTCGATAAAATCCGTCGATAGAAATTGTGATATATAACATTATTTTTTTTCTTAACAATTTAGATTATTTTTAACAATAAAAATATTTCAAATTTTGTCTATTTAGAATCTTTGCTTTTATGTTTAATTGAGAGGAAAAGTTTAAAATAATTTTAATGATCACAATAAAATATATGCTCAATAAATGTTTTAATTTATTATTGAATTATTACATGAATGTATTATATATGTATATTGGGTTAATTTCTTATAGACTAATTATCACTATTGTTAATTCTTATTTATAAAATAATTAATATTATTTGTATAATATTGTATTTGAAATTAAAATTATTTTTTTTTATACATATATTATAATGTATATTGTTAATATTCGCCATAAAAATCATATTACTGATAATTATCGACAACACACAGTAATATATAAAATCCTTCGATAAATCTTAATATCGTAAGGTTATGTATAAAGTTAGCGACTCGACCTTGTATTATAATAAAACAAATCCGCATTACGATACTCAAAAAAGGTGGTGCACGAGCCTGATTTATTTTTATAAAACGCCACAAACATTATGTAAAGATCACGAGATATGTATTAATTTATTGATATAATTAAATGGTTGTATTGTGCTTTATGTGTGTATATGCAGATTGTAATATTCGAGCATTTTCGTATAGTACAGTGCGATTTTATAAAGCTTTTTAAAATATAAATGCGCACAAAATAAATTAAATGCGAGTTAATAATAACTACCGCATGCGGAACAATATATCATCTGATAAAATTGTACAATTTCGTTAGAATCCCGAATAAAACCGTGTAATGTGCTTATAATTCGACTTTTAATATTAATATACGTGTGTCGTATGTAAGTATTAATAAGCGGAATGATTATAAAGTTCGCGGAGTTGAGATTTATTCGAACGATTTCAAGAAATATCTACAAGTCGAAAGATTTGAGGAATCATTTGAGAAAATGAAGGTTTTCATATTAATTTAATTCTTGATATTTTTATGTCAATTTGTTGAATATTTAAAACATATTTTAAAAAAAATATTGTACTGTGAATTTTTAAATATATAATTATTATTATATATTTAAATCGCTTCTATTTTATAAAGTAGTATGAAAATAAAAAAATGTTTAACATAATTCTTAGAATTTTTTATTTAAGTATATTTTGTTATAAATATTTTTTATAATATTTATTTCAAGATTTTTAAATAAATAAATCATAAATGTATTATTTTTTTACATTTACAGTACAGGTGTGAGAAACCTTTTTACGCGTAAAAGCTACTTTTCATTCATGGTTCTTTATGGAGGCCGCATTAAACGAAAATGTATTAAACACATAAATAATAATGCATGTAATTAGGTAAATAAAAAAAAAATAAAGTACAAAATTTTAACTTAAAACATCTTCGCAAAATGACAATATGCCATCATATAACAAATTGTAAAAGGTCAACGTTATCGCTGACGATAATAATCCAAGATAGTGAGCATTAATTCTATGGCGGAAAATTCGGCGGAAACTGCCTTTCGGAAAATTCGCGTTAAAAACCAACCCTCCGGGGCGCGCTAAACGGACGATAATCCCATTGAAACGTATAATAGAAGACGCGCGTTTTTTTTTTTTCACGCCCCGTATAAAACAATCGCATCGAAAGGGTCAAAATGTGTAGAACGGATCGACGCTTTAGAACGACATATTTACGGAGGATGGGTCGTTTTGCTTAAGTCGTCGCATAAAATGCCACTTAAGCGACAATAGATTCGCGCTTTCGAAAAAGTCTGCCCCGATCGAAAACGTTAACCATCGATTTCCCATACGTATAATTTTCCAGACGGTTTTCCGGAGCGCTTTTTCCGGGACACGCCTTTCGTTCGAATCAATTCGTCGACTATCGACGGAACCCTTAGAACGCGTGTCGGTGTGTTATAAGGGGGACGATTTTCGACTTTATAACCGAATGTGATCGCATAAAAAGAATTGAAAATCGACAAAGATAACATTATAGTGTGACGTATATTGCGAGGCAATTGAATAAATCTTGAGCAGTATTTAATTCATATATATATATATATATATATATATATATATATATATATATAATTCGGTTAAAAGTTATTTTAACCGTACCGTTATTTTCACGAGTTTTTTGGACATTATCTTCAGCTGATAATGTTTTCCTCCATTATATAAAAAAATAGTTTAATTTTTTTTATCAACTAAGTTTTCTGAGATAATACTTCTAAAGTATGGATCAAATTGAAAGATTGGAAAAATAAATAATAAATTGATTTCATATAATTCAATATTAATATCAAAATAAGCTCTTTAATATTTTTAATTTTTCTAAATATAAATTATATTTATATATTCTATAACTTTCTTTTTTATTTATATTAAAATAGTTTCAAAAAAAATATGTTGTATTTTTTTATACTATTATATTTTTTCCTAATATAATAAAATACACTAAAATATTATTATATTATTAAATAGATATTTTTAAAATTGCTTAAACAAATTATGTGTCTATTTTCCATTTAGAACTTTTTATTTTCCTAACTTATTTAAGAATCAAAAGTTAGACAAAAACTTTTTTTCTTAAAAAAAAAATGGAATAAAATTATAATAATAAATTATCATTGTATACAAATTTTGAACTTTTCAAATATAATCATAAAAAATCCTAATCTATGAATTATATTTAATAATGAATTTTCAGCTAATTATAAAGAAATAATTATATATTTGTTTTACTAATTTACTGATTTTTATTAATTATTTGTTAATAAAATATAATAATTATATATATAATATTAAAAAATGAGTCATTTAAATACTCGCAAATTTCCGGTCTTATTAAATTAAAGGGAGTAAGTGGGGGTGGGGGGGTTGAAAATATTCAAGTCTAAATTCACTTGAAAATATATATACGACCGGTTCGTTTTGGATTAAACCCTATTTTTTTTCTTCCGTTGTTGTTATTTTGTTTTATTTTGAAGGGTTGCAAGGATTTAAATTGGGATTACAGTAATAATATTAATACAGGTATGGGGGGAGGTGGGCGGGCTGTAGTTAATGTGTGTGTGTGTGTGTGTGTCGAGTGCTCTTTACGTTTTAATTTAGAAGTGGGCGTTTAGTGCGCAATTAGAGGTACCGCCTCGAAAACCTCGTTCCAAACACAAAATTCGTGACTAATGAAACCTTCATACGGCAACCCTCTAACCCTTAGACGACCGGTACTATTATAAAATTGTAAGATTATTTCTTTTTTTTTTAAACTAAATTCATAATTTCAATAATTTTATTTTATGTAAATGCAATGTAAATATTGATGAATTTAAATTCATCAATAATTAATTAAATATATTTTATTAATTTACAATTATTAATGATTTTTAATTATAATATAAATTTAATTTATGTAAAAAAATAGATTAAAATAAAATAAATTACCAATTTTAATTCAATTATTATATTTTTTTTATGCAAATCTCATTATATATTAATTTTTATTATAAAATTATTGCTAATAAAAATGGTAGCATATTTTTTTTTATTAACGGTTGGTTTGTCCGAGTGAAATTTTGTAATCGATTTTTCGAACACTTGAAATTTTGCATACTTGCTCATTCTTAATAACAATATACTAATTAATAAACAGATTTATCAATCAGTGGCAATTTATTATAAATTTTATTCAATTAAACACTATATTACATGTTCAAAGTTTTCACTATAGTATTATTAAAAAATATGGATAGAATTATTATTTTTATATTTATTTTCATGTTTACTAAGTTAAAAATAAAATGTTTTCAAATTTAAATATTAATACAAAAATAATAATTATTATTTTTAAATGACAAAATTTAGTATTTTATATTATGAAATATATTTTTTTTTGGTAATGATCTCAAACAATATATAATATAAAATAATCAGTAAAATAAAGGAAATATTATTCTTGAATTTTATTATACATATATATATATATATATATATATATATATATATATATATATATATATATATATATATATATGAATTTTCAGTATATTTGTAATATAGTAAAAAGCACTAGAATCAAAATTTCAATCTCATCGCTTTTACAAAGCACAAAATGACTATTATGCGACGAACGCGTAAATAAACCATCAATTTCAAATTGAAACCGGAAATTGCCGTCCAATATGAAATGTCCATTTTCCAGTACAGAGTACCGACTCTATTCAAGTGCAAAACATCCCCTAAAAATAGTTCAGATAGATAGGCACCAGGGGTGTGAAACGATTTTTTTTTCTAAAAACCTTTCACCAACCCTTTGGCGTTTTTTTTTATTTTTTTATTTTTATTTTTTTTGCAAATCGTTAAATGGAGATTTAAAACAGCTATCTCGACAAATCGTTATCGTTGTTCATCTTGAATTTACGCGTTGCGTTTGCCAAGCGAAAAGGGTCCATGAAATTTACTATTTTGGCTCAGACCCATAAGTGTGCTCCTTTTTTTTTGTCTCGATAAATATACGCAAAGTACTAGTAAAGCCGAATTACTACTAAAAATAGTTTTCTTTTTAAATCTATTATTTTCGATCGCTTTTTTTTTGTCGGATTGCTTTGATAGTCGTCGAGCTTTACTCTGTCTCATTTTATCTAACCTTTTTGCATTTCGCTATATATTAAAAATGTTCTTATCTATGAATATATGATTTTTTTATATAATAAATAAATTCATATTTGCAAATTAAAAATATTACTTGATTCGATTTAATAAATTTATACTTTAGTTCCAAAAAAATTATTCAAAATTTTTAATTTAGTTCCAAAGCTATATTTTCTTTTTCGAGTATCTATTTATCGAAATTTTATTAAATTAATAAAAAAAATTGTGATTATTAAACACTACTATTTTAAAATCAATTTTGAAACATATTACAAGTAAAAAAATCATACTTTTTTATTCTAATATAACTAACAAGCATATAAACATTAAATATGAATTACATTTAATGGTAGTCTATAAACTTAAATTACAATCGTAACAAGAATTTATAAACTATTAGTAATTTTGTAACGTCCTAAAATTGCGTGATAATAATTTCTATGATATTTAAATATCAAAATAGACTTTTAAACACCATATATTTCAAAAAAAAAAATCTGTACAATAATATAAATATATTAAAATGAAAAAAACTTTGAAGGAAAACGATAAAGTTTATTAGCGCGAACAACAATTGCCAGCATTTTATATACAAAAATATGTCTTGTTATTTTTTGAATTTATCGAATTTGGCAGTATAAAGAAAAACTTTTTTGGCAATTTAAAAAAACAAATTACACATATACAACAACTTATTTACACTTCAATGAAAAAAAAAGTTAATTTTTTTTTGTATCACTCTGTATATAAATGTACATATGAAAGTGAACATGTTTTGAATGAGCGAAATAATTTAACACATTCGCCGACTCGCAATTCGTTCGCTTCTTGTGTTTAACGCGAGTCTTGAGTAAATTTTAATAAGCTAAATAATATTTAACTAAAGTTAAGGAAGACGGCAAACGTTCAACACTAACTAAACGTTCACTATTATAAATCAAACGGGCGCAGACCACCGTTTTAGAAGCGCACATTTTGGAGCATTAACGCCTTCCCGTTGTCCATATTAATATTTAATCGAGCGCTGTATTTAAGATTTAACGTTTTGCTAAATGAAAACGTTTCCCGTTTCGAATGTGTAATGCGGATGTCAAATAAAATCGTTCTGAATCTAGGAAAATATTAATGAAATTAACGTGTTATAATAATAATAATTTTGAGACGACACCTTTTCTTAAATTACGTTTTTATTTTACAATATTAAATTATTTCTAAAATATTTTTAATATTTTGTAAACTTGAAAAGTATCTGATTCTGTTGTATTATTACATTTTTCCATTATTTTATTTGTAGATAAAATATAATTTTACATTTTCTATACGTTATAAATAATTTTAATATTTTTTTTCTTTATTTAAAATATATCCTATTCAATTTATATATACATAATCTATTAACTAATATATATTATTTTTGTATTTAAATATCGTATATCTCTAAAATATTTGTATTTAATTTAAAGTTGAAAAATTTTAAATTAAATACAAGAATGTTAAAATATTTGCTATTTTCATTAAATACAATTGTTGTATTTATTTATATTATATAATTTCTGAAAATATTTTCAAAATTAGAATTTGGAATCTATATATAGTAAATATTACTAACTTGTTTTTATATATGAAATAATATATATATATATATATATATGGAAATATAGTTAAAAGTTACATGTTACACACAAATATATATATATATATATATAATAATTTTCAACTTAAAGTAAAAATGTTTATTTTCATACTATTACTAAAGCAATAAAGTAAAATACATATTAATTTAGAGCGCGTGAGCGTTTTAAGTGCGTTCCAACCGAAATCCGCGGTCCTGTAATGGTCTCAACAGCTGTTGATGACCAGAACCCAAACACAGGGGGGAGGCGGGTGCCGACTTCAAAATAATAATAGTCAAGAATTCAAAAGGACCACCTACTCCACCCCCCCATGAAACGCTAACAAGCGTACCCGTCCTATAAATTACGTCGATTTAGGTTACATTCGCCCTTGATATTCGTCTTAAATTGCGCTGACCCAACTTTAGAAAAGTTGAACGCGCCTGCACTAAATTACCATTTCAAATCGTATGAATATGAAACTATTTCATAACGACGCTATCTTTGGCGTATAAATTATCGAGATCAAACCATAATATCTTTCGCTGCAATTTATTCATACATTGTTGCCTAATAAATATCTACTTATATTTTTAATATAATATTCACAGGAAAATGTTGATATTTTTTATTACTAATTTCTATATTTCTTTCAGTTTATACTAATTAATTTATTAAAATATATTTTATTATATATTCGTATAAATTCATTTATTATTTTACATTTCGGCAAACATAAATACAATATAATGCTGGTTATATAAAGTAGACAATCTTCGTTTAGAAAAATAAACAAATGGTTGTGCGTTAAAAAAATAACAGGCATATATACTGTGGAAAAAAATAATAATTTGATTTAAATATATGTATGAGACTGTAAAAAAAGTATTATATATATATATATAATTCAAATTTAAGTTTATCTTGTACAGCGCGATGTTCAAATCTGATCCATTTTTCTTAACATAAAATTCGCATTACATTGTCGTCGTATTGTGTAATATATATAGTGCGAACGCAAAACGAAATAAACGATATAAGTTTTACAGGGAGGCCGCGAAATAAGAGGCGACCGACGAAAAAAAAAAATATATATATATATATATATATATAAAATAAAAAAGAAATATACGGAAAAAGGAATTGAGGCACTTACAAGTTTACGAGTTCAGGGTCGGGTACGTAGTAACTCTCGAATCCGCAATGTAGGTTTACAGTAAATGTAAAATGATGTAAACCACCCCCTCCCCGTACCTCACAACCACTGCCCCTCCCCTAAGAGGAAAACCCTCGTTGAACTTTATATAAATTTGATATTAAGTGCTATACGAGTTTCTTCAACTTCAATAGTATAGCGTCGATTTTCAGAGCGGCGAATAAAATGAAAAAAAAGATATATATATATATATATATATATATATATATAAATGAAAAAATGGGATGCAAATTCGCATTATGTATACATAGGGTGTTTCAATATTTTCTTTTCATTTTATTAAAAAAAAAACTCATAAATACGAATCGCCCTAATAATGTTCAATTATTTACAGATTCCGTCATTGAAAATATACATTATTATTTTTATTACACAAATATATGTTTTATAAGGAATATATATAATTAACATTCATTTATTTTATATGAGTTCGTCCGAAATACGAAATGATTAAAGGAAAATTTGAGTATCATACATATAACCTTGTCTTTGATCTCGTATTTGCTTTTTTTTTCATTTTGATCGTTTTTTCATCCTTTGGAAAAAATATTCTCATTTTTGATGCAAAACAGTCAATAAAATATGTACATGTAAATTTTCCGGAAAGATTAGCACATTTTTAATGATACACTTTTATGGTTTAGTTCAGCGATATTCAACCATTTATTTTATTTATTATTAATTTATTATTTTATAATTTTATATATTTATATTTTAAGGAGCTCTCTATTTTTTTAAATTTAAATAAAGTGAAAAATTTTATGTAAGCAGAATATTAACGTAAACGTTGCAGTCTATATATCGACGCTTCAACATTACTGACAATTAGAACTTTTAATAAATGCATATTTTAACACTTTATTGTCCGTTATAGTTTCGCCGCAAATATATATATTTTTTTTTATTACGGGCGCGACACGGATAAATCTTCATTAACGGGCGTTAACGCCTTTCGTGGTTTCCGTTTAGTAATTTTTAATATCCATAACTGTGATTTAGGGTCCTGCCACCTGAATCCGTTCACCATAAAGTCAGTAAGCGGCGACCAACCGTCGGCGTCCGGAACCTTATTCGGTTAAATATCGAGCACCCAAATCGGAGTTTGACCCTCGGGAGAACGGTTAACCTTGCCGTTTTCGCCTAAATGTTATATACTGTAAATATTATAACGGTAATACGAATGTAATATAACGCCGATCATGTTAGCGTTGACATAAAAGGGTCTCTTTTGGCTGGTAAATTTTCAGATAAATTATTATTTAATATACTCATAATTTAATACAATATTATTAATTCATATTTCTATCATTAAATTAATATTAGTATTCAACTGTTTTCATAACATCATATAAAATTATATATATATATATATATATATATATATATATATATATATATATATATATATATTATTCGAATATCGTCTATTGGATTTCGAAACCGTTTTTTTTGTTAAAACATCGATTTTTCACACACATTCGCCAATAATTCATAGAATAAAAATAAAAAAAAATAACACAGAAAAGAGAACCTTTTCTAGTATAAAAAAAATTAACCGTTGAAACGTGAGCTTAGTTGAAAAATGTACGAGCACATTCGTTCGATGGCGCGGTGCTCAATCGGCGGCGCAATCGTCCGGAAAAACGCGTCTTCATTAAAAGCTTTCCCGGCACCATATCAAAAAAAAAAAAGAAAAAAAGGAAATGCGAAAAAAAAAATACTTTTGGCAATAAACGCAGTGGCGTAGTCATCGTAAATCACGCCTAGGAATCGAGTCTGTCGTCCCCTCGCCGCTGCCGCCGCCGCCGCCGACGCCGTCACTGCAAAAGAACGGAACGCCACTGAGCCCCCCATATAAATTATTTGTAATATTCGCCCTTTTGTACGCGCCGAAGCCGCTAGTTGAATACCGTGTCCGCATTTTTCATCATAATGGCGCGACATTCCTCACCTCTCTCCTGAGTATATATACTGAGATATTATATATTGTGCCACTTTTATATGTAATTTTGCCTCATATACTCGGCCGCTAGTGTGTTGGGGAAGTGCGCCTAAATCGTACCATTATTTTAAATCATATATATATATATATATATATATATATATATATATATTATTAAAAAAAATATTACATTATTAATGACCGAAGATTACGATGATTTATAAGGGGCGGGTTTTAAGGTTGATGAGAGATTGAAGATTTTGTTAGTTTATTGTAAAGATGGTGAATCTGCGACCTTATAAACCTTTGAGCTTTTTATATTCTTATGCGGTGTGCTTTTTTTTTGATATTTTTATATGAGATATAAATCTTTTGACACAAATGTAGAAATACGCGGCCTTTGAAGTGCAAGTACGACCTTTTGCTGTTTTGAAAAAAGAAGTTTTTCTTAGAATAAATTTAAAGAAGCAGCCTTCCTGAAAAACGATAACTGAAAAGCGGACTTTACGTGCCAAAAGGTTCTCCACCCCTAGTCTATTGTGTGATCCAGTAGTTAAATAATGAGAACGATTATGGTGTATAATTAAAACATACATATATTATAATATTATCTAATTATTTAATTTTAATTTTATATACTTTTTTTTTATTTCACCAAAATTAAATATCTATACATATATTATAGTTTGTAATATAGAAATATATTCTCTATATATTGTACAATATTAGAAATTTTTCAAATACATAATAAAATAGAGCCGCACTTCTATATACATCAATATATATAATATTCAAAGATAATATACCTGAATATCAGAGAGTATTTTATTTCATATATACTATATAAGTTTAACTATATATAAATATCATATATAGTAGAATATAGTTATAGTCTGTTGCAATAATGTTACATTTCCCAAAGTCGGAAGTCTTGCACACGTGCATTTGACATTGATCCTTATGGGAAATTGGTTGTTCAAATGAAACGCATAACTTGTACGGTTAACTAGTTGCAAGTTCGAAACTCAATTCAGTATTCAGGTGTAATGAAAATTTCTATACACTCACCTTAAATCTTTCATTATTTAAATTTTTGATTATATAATAGAAATTAATATACATATACACACATACACACAAACATATATATATATATTTATATATATATATATTAGATTTATATTGTAAATTATTTAAAAAAAATATTGTAATTTTTATATCAATTTTGATATCAATTGTAGAAAATATAATATAATATTCTATTCCACAAATGAAATTTAAGAAAAGAGAACATCTCCATTGAAGCACACGATCGATATGAACACGATGCACCAAGTTTGTAGAACATGGAGATTGCATTCAATCGCTATAATACATCGCTTCTCAAATATCAAAAATCTTATAAATGCAAAAAGCATAAAAAAAGGTTTAGATTATCTAGAAATAAAATTTTTAAAACTAACGAAGCGAATGACATCCATTGAATTCACTTCTCACTGTTTATTATTATTATTATAAAAGGGCACTATCTGGAAAATGCGAGAAAATTTCAATGAAGAAAAACTTTGTAATTTTCTTTTTTTTCCCTTCTTTTCATTTACAATAAACGCGCTTTCCACGGTTACTGAAGATTTTCGATATCGATTGAGAGGTGATCCCACTGTATAAACATGGCATTAGGCGACGGTACAATGGGCTGTTTGTGAACGGCCAGCGGCGTCGTAAACTCGAGTTACGTCAGATTTAGTCGTATTCCGACCCCTTTGGTACGTTCATCTCAATGGTTTGTGATAACGGCGTGTTAATACTATGTCCTGGTGGAACTACTATGGTTTAGTGATGCTTTATACTTGCAACCAACCCATATATATATATATATATATATATATATATATATATATATATATATATATATATATATATATATATATATATATATATATATATATATAAATGATAAATTGATTTTTTTTTGATATATTATTTTTATATACAAATATATAAAATAAATGATATGCTAACTTGATTTTTACAAAGCCGAATCTCTAGTTCTATATTAAATCTACATATAATTATATTTTTTTGTAGAAAGGTAATGTATTGTTAATTTAAGTATATTTAAATTAACAAAAAATATTTTATATATTCGATTTATTTATAATTTATATTACAAATTAATTTTATGATACATTTTTTATAAAATTTTTAAAAAGAAATCAAGTGTAAAACGACAATTTCTTTAATATCAAACAGCGACAGATAATAAATGATATTGAAAAGTAGAAATCTAAAGGTTTAATGTTATAAATAAATATCCTTTAATAATAAAATGTGAAAAGCAATAAAAAACCACCACATTTAACATTTTTCAAGAATCAATGACGATCCAATATATAAAAAATGTCAATTTATTAAATATATCAATATATAAATTTTGCTTATGTTTAGACGTGTTATTTTTTTTAATATATATATATATATATACAATTTCAATTGAAAATTCTCATATCAATATTGATATAATATAACGATATAAATTATTAAAATATACTTATAACACTATATATACATACGTACAACAGACAATATCACGATTTGAATATTTAATCATCGAATATTACACGAGTTTCGAAGACGTTACACAATACAATACAATAATAATTCAAACGTTACGTTACATCGATGAATAAACGATTAAAATTAAAATCGAATAACAATCTATGCCGTCCGAATATTCGGTCCTGAATAACGTAGAATACACACATGTATAATATTAAGGTGGATATCTGAGGTCGCTTAATGTCCCTTTAAATTTAATAGGATGCAACCCTATCTAAGACCTCAGAAGTACCGATTGTGTGCTTTCGTATTACGACTTGGTCGTTATTGCGAAAGCTCTAATATGCAATACGCGATATCGAAGCCAAAATGCAATATGCCATAGGTTTATATCAGAAGATTATGTTAACGATATGATAACTGATGAATAAATCTGATTTTATAGTGTTTATATTAATATTTATATATTATATTGTGTGCACGTGTTTGATATTAGTATTAAGTGATTCGCGTGCACTGTGAACGGTTGCGAATCGATTATTTTATCTAATTATATCGATCGATTTAAATTTATAATACAATTTTAATTTTTTATTCAATTTTAAAGATCTATCCTTTCTAATGATTTCAACATAATAATAGATAATAAAGTTTCAAATCCATTTTTATGCTGTTAACTTTTTATATAAAATATTTTTTTTGCTTGGAAATAAAAAAAAATGTTTAAAATTAATATATATTGCGATAAAATTAATTCTAATAGCGTATAAAATTAATGAAAAATTTAATAAAATCTTTAAAATTATTATCAGTTGAATTCCATTATAAAATCTTATATAAATAGAGACACAAGGAGAGAGATTAATATTTTTAATTAAATATATATTTTTTTATTTTTTTCTACAAAAACGTGCTCTGCTACGATTAAATCTAAAAATAAAAATCCAATGAATATTTTCATAATAAGATATTTTCGTCTTCAACTGCAAAACACTCGACGAAGACTCGATATTTATACATGATTACGATTTTCTTTCATCTATTTTTTTTTTATGATTTCGATTCGTACCTTTATTTTATTTTATTTATTTATTTTTTTATTATTATTGGGATATCCTATATTTTTTTGATACGATTCGATTTGGATTCGTTAAATAATAGAAACGGAAATACTAACGGGACAAATTACATTCTAGAATAAAGTAAAACGTATTTCAACGTTATAATGTCTAATAGAATCATACGTATATTTATATAGTATATACATATAAAAGCCAATAAAATACTCGTATAGTTTAGTGAACAAGCATCGCATTTGAAACAACGCCGATATTCGTGTACGTGTTATAGGCAAAATGTACGTTGTAATTCACGTTTAAATGATTGTTCTGATTGCGGCAATCGAAACGGAATACCGTGATTAAAAATAGCTAAAATGTATTAATGATTCATTACATTTTGTTGAAATTAAATACAGTTGTTGTAATTGAAAGTTAGTTGTAGATCTATTTGTTAAAGTATATTAAATAATAAGTATGATTTTTAATCAATTTTTTTATCAAATTAAATTAGATTTTTTTTTTCATTTTCATATATTTCAACCATTGTACTATTCGTATATAATTTATAATAGTGTTTTATTTTTATAATAATTATTTAATTCAATGTTATCACAGTTAAACTTGAACGTAATATGAATACTTACTATTTATTTGAAATTTTCTTTATGAATTATAATGGAATAAATTTTATTATTCTAATACTGAATATGATTAAATCGCTAAAAGAATTGATAAGAGCTTTATATCATTTCGCAGTTGAAGAATAGTTGAAGTATCTTAGATTTTTTATTAATAAAAAAAAATAGTGAAATTTTTTACAAAAAAAATATAATCGAAAATTTTTTTTAACCGTCGAAAAAGTCATTTATGTCGTTAGATGCAAAAGCGAACGAGAAATGCCTGCAACACGTATACGAATCGTACTTGCGTCAGTATTGAAGTTATTTCCGTTCTTCTCAAACTTCTAAGAAGATGGATATACGACAGAGAAGCGTCCGTTTGAGGATTTGTCGTAAATCTTTTACCTTTTGCCGAGACATCGATCTCTAGAAGTATTCGTTCAAAGCCAACGTTTCGCGTCTCATTTTGTTACCGCACATGTGTGTACATATAGGATTTTCCACGGGAAAATTTTTCCCGATAACGCATAAAGGAGTTTATTATTTTTTGTTCGCCCACCTACCGCACCCCCTTCCCATTCGTATCCTACGTACATTTCTATATATATATATATATATATATATATATAAATAAGCGAAAAAAAGTTGTAGTGGTAGTGGAAGTAAGAAAAAAAAAGCGCAAAACTCAAGACGTAAATAGAGTTCTTATTGAGATTCGTTTTCATTTTATTTTTTGAGATTTGAACCCGTAGAATGAGAAATTGTTTATTATGCGTCACGTCTGTCGCAGACACGACCTGTTGTGATGCTATTTTGAATCTTCTTGAATTTATGATTATTTACGTTGTAGTATATATATATATATATATATATATATATATATATATATATAATTCGAAATTTTTGGTCAAAAATATAAATAAATATTCCGCAAGAAATGAAAAAAAAAATAGGTAAGACGACTTTGATTTGACTGGAAATCTTCTCAATATTATAATAAAAATGTGTTCATATTGAAAATATTTTTATTTGATCTTCTTATCGCTTGATAAATGTAAAGATGGAAAATTATTATCTATTTATAGTTACTTTCATTGTTTCTCTTTATATATATATATATATATATATATATATATATATATATATATATATATATATTTACATTTATATATATTTATTTATTCAAATTATTTTGCCATGTTGAATTTTTTTTTTAAATTAAAAATGCATTTTTAAATTTAAAAATCATAATTTTATATAAAATATCTCCCTTTTTCAATGAAGTTAAATTATTTTTGAATATTAATATTAATATATTCCTTTATAAGTCTCATCGTTATTTTTACATATAAATTAAATTCAATATATATATTATTTTTCATTAAAATATATTCGTTTATTTTAAAATATAATAGTTTAATGTTAATGCATATTTTTATTAAACAATCTTAATTCAACACACACACACACACACACACACATATATATATATATATATATATATATATATAAAGATTGATTATAAAGTTGGTGACTTTATCTCATAAATATTTAAATTAAATAAGGGAATATGGACTATGAAAAACTATTACTTTAGTAATTTATTATCTTTATATGATATATAAAAAATATATATTTAATAAAAAAACTTTTTTTTTTTAAATATAAAGAATAGTTGATATTATCTTTTTATATGAATCGAATTTCAATCATTTATCTCATTTTTTCTTTTCTTTCATTATTATTATTATTTTTTGTAATATGGGGGGAGGGTTAGAAGGGAGAAGGGGAGGGGTGGGTTGACGTTAAAATTTTTACTTTTGCCTTTTGCATTTCACCATCGAAACGATCGGGCATTGTTAACTAAGAAGTGCTGCTTCATCGGTCCATTGTTGACTCGATCCATTTATGGATGATGGCTTTTTGTCAACGACAAAAAGACGTTCTGTCGATGAAAACACGTCGACATGCCACAGAATTTTCTATAGACTCTGAAAATAACAGGCTATATCGGTGGGGGGAGAAGGAAAAAAATTACGCTTATATATATATATATATATATATATATATATATATATATATATGTCTGTCACTATTATGTATATATGAAACCTGATGGATTAAAGTATAGATTATACGATGTATTTTTATTGATTTGATTTGTTTCAATTAAATTAAAGTGTGTGATTCTTAAAAAAAATGCTTATTCAGTTGTTAAAAGTAATATTTTAAAAGATTTAATTTAGGATTAAAAATTTGATCTCAAATTAAAAATTACGTCGTTGGTTATGATACTATATTTTTAGTGATGTTATTTTTTTCTAGTCTAGAATTTATATTGATATAAATATAAAATATCAAATTCTCTAATATAATATACGATATAAAAACGTATATGTTTTGATCTAATCTTGAATTATCTTTATGAAATTTAACTTTTAATGAAATATTTGTATACATTTAACAAATAGTTCATGTTAGACCTTGTAATAAATATTTATAAATTAAATATTAAATATTCGAAATAAAAATGATAATTCCGCATAAATCGGAGGAATTATCAGATGAATTTATAATGGATAAAAATTACATTAATATATCA
This sequence comes from Leptonema lineaticorne, assembly GCA_024500535.1. Lineage (NCBI taxonomy): Eukaryota > Metazoa > Arthropoda > Insecta > Trichoptera > Hydropsychidae > Leptonema > Leptonema lineaticorne. The sequence continues at coordinate 7,457,321 of JANIJI010000021.1, forward strand.
ACGTTTATCGCAATGCATTATATATGTATATAATATATATATATATATATATATATATATATATATATATATATATATATATATATATATATATATTATTTTCGCACAACATAATTTTTCGACTGTATTAAAACGGCAATAAAAATGACACTTTTCGCATCACACTCGACTCGGCAATAAAAATAAAAGTGAAATAAAATAAAATAAAATGATATGGCGTACAATGGGTTGACTCGCGTCGGACGTTAATGGGTTATATAATAATACTGACAAAATTACCTTTTTTTTTTCGTCTTTTTGTTCGGTTTGCGGTCGTCAATCAAGTTTATAATCGGATTGTAATTCACGCAGAATTGCCTCAACACCGTCGTGTGGAAGATTGGAATTCCGAATTCCGACCTCTTTCGGGGTGGTTTTTTTTTTTTTTTTTGCTTTATTCAGGTGGAAAAAGCGTCCCCCGATTCAATTTGTATAAAAAAAGGTTAAAAATTCAATATATATGTAAAGGTCGCCCGATAAGTTTCGTCCCACTTTTTTTTTCAATATAAAACGATTGGAAAATCTAAAATTTCATATATGCGATATCAAATTTTATACACACATACGCTAGTGTGCATTTTTTTTTGTTATTTAAAATTAATAAAAAATATATATAAGCTATGTAAAATTTATTTAAATATATTTAAAAAATTTTATTCATTAGATTATGATAAATATACAATAATTTTCTTCTCAATTTATTTTAGATTTCATATGTAATATGAAAATTTAATAAAATATTTTTTATTAGTAATATTATATACTAATAATATCTTTAATCTTAGTTTTTTGTCGACAATAATAGATATAAAAATAGAAAAATATATATTGCATATTTGTATATGTAATATAAGAAAAAAATCTATTTTTATTATATTTTATACAAAAGAAACCTTCCTGTATGATAGTCGATAGCGATAGAATATAAATATATATACATGGAAAAATGTTTTTTTTACATATATATATATATATATATATATATATATTCAATTTATTAAATATTTTTTTTATGTAAATTAATATGAATTTTTAAAATTTTATATAAAAAAAGAGAAATATGTCATTCATAATTACATTATAATGATAAGATTTGTTTTCAATATAAAATGAAAGCTTTTAGCTATATAAATACAGCATTTAACGATTCAATTTGATAAAGTGCCACATTAAAATTCGTTTTAGAAAACGTTGAAAAACAACAATTTTCCGTTTCTGTATCGACATAAATTTTCACGTACGCAAAGCTTTCGGTGCCTCCCCCCGAGAGCTTAATTCATATTTTTCTTTCGTTTTCTTTTCTCTCTCTCCTTATTATCATGACTTTGTATTTTTCTTTCGCCGTCTTTTCTCTTTAGTCTCGAGATCTTCAAAAGAAGACAATCTCGCCGCGTCGAAAAAATAATTTAATATACAAGACGCGAAAGCCGCGTAATTTGTTTGGTGGTGGCTTTTATGAGCGAATTTTTGGGCCGGGATCAAAAGATCGCCCCGTGAAAAATGACGTCGGCGCCCACACGACTCTCGTTTCGGAATTATTATTTCACAATGAATGTGATCGCTTTTTCTTCGTCAAACTCTTTTCGGATAAGGCCGTTTTTCTTGCGCTTTTCCTACGACCGGCGCCCCCCCCCCTCACATCCACGAGTTTCTATCGTTCGGGAAAACCCCAAACCGCAATCGGATCGCCCACCGTTTTTTTTTTCTCTTCCAGTTTTGCGGGTTCGCAGATTCTAGGAAAAACTTTTCCAATAATTCAGGGAATACAATAAGTAAAAATTCTTGTTCTTTCGCTGGTAGACGGACGGACTTGTGGATGTTGCCGGCAGCAGACTGTGAAAAGCCTGATGGATGATCGCATAATTCATTCCATTGTTGCAGGTGTGTACTGACAAACATACACCCCATAATATAATATATATATACATATATAACAATATACGGTTGATCATGAGTATATATATCATCATTTTTTAAAAATATATTTTTATTTTAAATATCACTATCAAATTTATAATGCATCACAAATCTATATATAATACATCTAATATATACACAATATTCATTTATTAATAAGGATTGTAAAACAGCTGCAATTCTTCCCAGAATAGATTCTCAGAATGTCTGAATAGTTTACAACGGAATGTTGTTCCATTCTTTATCCAAATCTTTCTCCAATTACTTCAATGACATTAGAGATAGAAATCTATTCTTTATTTTCCGCTCTAAAATTTCATACAACTTCATAAATATGCTGATCAGAGAAGATTGATATTATTTTGACGCTTTTCAAATCAAAATTAAACCTTTTTTTTGGCTGTATATATGGATGCATTATCGTTTTGAAATATGAAAGTGTATTGTAGTAGTATAATTAAAATTTTATGATAAAACTTATCACGTATATTTAACATTTTATAAGCTTGTCAACATGTATAAAACTATACTATATTGCAATGGTGTTTTCATTATTTTGTCAATTGTATTATAAATATTATTATCAGTATATATTCAAATATGGATATATAGTTTGAAAGTGGGATTTCCTTGAAGATTTAGAAAGGTCATCGCGTGTCCTGTCAGCAGCAAACCGCAGCTCGTAAAGAATTGCCCTTGGCCCAAGTACGAGCGAGTACACTTTGAATCCTTTTCCAATCGCCATATATCTCGATAGTGACCCGCGTGTTTTTGACTTTCTACACATATATATACAGAATGAAATATGAACGATTCATAGTTTCCAGTAGAGCCTAAAGAAAAATGCGTATATGAAGTTATATCATTTTGATAATTTCGCCGAAATTACAATTCAATTGTGTTACGATTCTCCAAGAAAGTCCATATGAATATGCATATTTATAATATTAAAATAATATTTTTTTAAATATATATTTTATAATGTAATTAAATATTTGTACACGTTGAGAATTTCAATTGAAAGTTAATATATAGAGATTCGGCATAAAATAGATTCGATTCAGCAAACGAAAAGATTCAAAAGAGATTGGTTTGTTACATTATTCAATTTCTTTCTTTATTTGAATAGATTTTAAAATTTAAATCTGTCTTTTTATCGATCAAAGTCATTTTTATATTGAAAAAAAGTTAGTTTTAAATATATATATATATATATATATATATATATATATATATAAATACGACTTTAATATATAAAATGTGAATATAAAGGAAAAATCATGTGCAAACGATATTTATTTATGATTTGTAGTTAATTTTGGATTAATATTTTATAATGCAATTTATAATTTAATTTCAATATTATATAAATATTGAATTTTATTAAATTAAAATTATATATTTAAATCTAAAGTATAAATTAAGGTAATATATCAACATTCACGTTATAAAACAATATATTAAAACTGTATTATAATATAATATATATATATATATATATATATATATATATATATATATATATATATATATATATATATATATGTATATATATACGGCGGTTATTAAAATAATCGACGTCTAATAAGCCTATATCGAGATTAAATTTTTGTAATTAAAACATAAACCGCAACATGATTACAATCAATCTATCCGACAAAAGGGTTTTCATACATGTTACCCTCAACCCCCATTTTCATTCGGATCACTTTGTATCAACCCTTTATATATATTATATATATATATATATATATATATATATATATATATATATATATATATATATATATATATATATATATATATATATAAATATTAAAAGATACAAATCCTGCGACGACTCAGACACTGTAGATTAATTAAATCAGACATATAAATTAATTAAAATTAAAGCGAACCATATTATATATTATACGTTACAATGGCCGTATGATAACGATATGATCGCATCAATTTCACATTAATATTCAACTAAAACGCTGTATAATACTAATTGCGCGGATAATTTGTAATTGCAGAAATTGACAGTTTCTTGTATAAACGTCTAAGAATTTATTCGAAGATGGATTGGATTAATTTGATATGTTATTTGCATGAATTTGTATGCTTTTCGTATTATTAATCAATGACACTGCGGTCTGATACAAGATTTATATCATATATTCTTCATTAATTCATAAAATGTGAATATATTTAAATAATATCAGATCAATATATACGACTAGATTATTCTATAAATCTGATCAATATATTACATTAAATCTAAATGGTATAATACAGATTTAAGCCATTAATATGATACATTAATTACACGTGTCACACTATTTAATGCAACGCATTCGAGAAACAAGCGTCGCTAACTCGATACTAAGGGATTTAAAAACGAAATTTAATGCCCTTTCAATATTTAATAGTATTATCCGACGTTAAATGTATGCATATTTTTTTTTCTTGTAACAAACTGCAACGAAATCCTATTTATACACAAATCTCAGTTCAATAATCCGTTTTCGTGCGATTTTAAAATCGAAAAAATGTAAACGGGAAAATGGATAGAGTAGCTTTTTTATTGTATGCATGTTTGTATGGAGAATGCTATTACTTATAACTGTTCGTTTTGCCAACTAATATGTATATATATATATATATATATATATATATATATATATATACGACTGCAACTGCGACAAACGAACAAAATAGCTTCCTTTCAGCGGCGGTCAACCTTTTAAAAATGACCGGAAATGGAAAACATCGAAACTGAATCATATATGTATAGTATGTATATTTTAAGACGCTCGTACAATATTCAAAAGTTATGGTAATATTAAAATATAAAATCTGTTTAGAATTTATATTCTGTTACATGAAACAGGCATATTCTATTGCATATTTAATCATTATTAGCTTACGAAAGTATTCAAAATTATAATTTGTTGAGAACAAATATGATTATTCAGAAATATACAATGTAGTTTTTATCCGTTAACTTTCATATTTTGATGGATAATATCAAATTTCTAGATTTTCATTATAGAACCTTTTATTTTCAGCCTCTGCTTGATATTAAAGAATTTCTAGCTATGTTGTAGATTTTCTTTTCAGATATCAAAAAATCGTGTTAAACAAATATAAAAACTGTCATCAATATTTGTATTGAAATACTATCTAAATTTTAAAAATAATATAAAATTTATATATTTAATAATTCTAGTAAATTTTATGTAAATATGAATCCGATAAACAATAATGTTTCAGATATACGATTTTTTACAATAAAATCCATAATCTCATATTTCAACTATAATACTTTATTATATATACTTTAGTATACATATATTTTATATATATATATATATATATATATATATATATATATATATATATATATATTTACAATATACAAATATATAAAAATTACTATTATAATATATTCTGAAAATACAGTCAAAGTAAAGCTTCGACATAATTGAATTGCGTCTACACTTTGCTTATTGCTAGTTCCATAAGTAAAAAAAATGAAAGTACACGAGATAAAAAATTTAAAAACAATATATATATATATATTTATATATATATATATATATATATATATATATATATATATATATATATATATATATATATATATATATATATATATATATATACAATAACAACAACGTGAACGTGATTGAAACGTATACGTATCGAATTACGTAATAAGATAAAATCGAAATACAAAAAAAAAAAAATAAAATTCACGTCGCTTTTTGCACGCTCGAAAAGCGGGACTTTCGACAATTTTTACCCCTCCTTCCCCCGAAAAAAAATTGAAAAAAAAATAAACGGGAGGGATGAAAATTTTTTCTTTTATTTTTTAATATTGACCGTCGTTTATTTCATTTTTTTTTTCGATTCGTTCGTAATGGAAAATTGTAATTTATCGTTTTCCACGATTTGGAGGGGGAGGAGGGGGGGGTGTGTGTGGCGGTTTTGCAATCGTTCCGCGGTTATCTGTAACGAGCATCAACAGCGCAAAAGTCTATCTATCTATCTATCTATCTATCGTCAGAAGATGAACCGTAATTAGCTACCGAAAGATAGTTAGTAACGACCGTTAGTTTTGCTCCACCCCGTTATAGTCATCGGTTTTGTAACGCAAACTCGACGTTAATAAATTTCGCTTTATGTTACGGCGAACTTGAATTATTATTACACAATGTACGTGTATATTTCGACGTTGGTTACACAAGAACGTTCATATATTACGCTAAGTGAGGCATTATAACACTTGTAACGCTCCGTATAATTTGTGCTCGCTTTTGTATTATGGTATATTATGAAAAAAAAAAAAATGTTTCGTCCGTTACGTTTACATCATATGAGATTGAAAGTCACTGATTGAAAATAGTAGAAAAAACATCATTTAATTTCTATAAAATATAAAGATCAATAGAGATTTGTTGAGCCTTATATATATTTTTTAAGAATAAGACGAAATATACTCTAGTTTTTTAATCATAAATACAGAGCGAAGAATTTAACTTTTTTAATATCGATTAACCATATCACGGATGTTCATATTAAGAAAAAAAAATCTACCATATTTTCTTTCAACATTTCAATAAATATAAATTAAAAAAAATGAAAGAAGATTCAAAATCATATATATATATATATATATATATATATATATATATATATATATATATATATATATATATATATATATAAATATGATATTTTATAAAATGTAATAATTTAATTTTAGCTTATGATATATATATATATATATATATATATATATATATATATATTAGCATTAATTTATAAACACTTTAGTTAATGCGTAGTTGATGAACGTGTAACGTAATATAATTTACAACAAAATTGTACATATTAACGTGGAACACTAGCATTCAGATGAGAGAACACGTTTTACCACAACTAAAATTTATTATGACCCTGTATATACGTATATATATATATTAATGATATATCATAGAGCATATCGCATGTCGATGTAAATAATGTCATAATTTCATAATTTTAAATAATGTTATAAAAAAAAAATAAAAACGTACCATTATCTTATATCCCTCCAAAATCACACATTTTTACCCTTAAATATATATTTTTTAACTTTTTTTTTTAAATCGCATACATACGCGTATATACGTATGTGTGTGTATGTAATCTCTTTGTCGCACTTTTCGGACAATTTTCTAGATCAATGAATCACATGATTACTGTGTCTCGGTTGTTCGCGTTCACCGCTTTCGCCTGTACGCCTTTGCCTTTCGATCGGACAACAATAAAATCAAACGTTTTTCATTTCGCAGAAGGGTCCACAAGTGAAAGAGGGTCCCTTTTGTGTCTAGAATTTAATTGAATTAACGGCCACCGATACGGAAAAACGACACCGAAGCTTACGAGATAATAAACGTATTCCCGAAAATTCGAACATATGTTTCTATTTCTTTTTTAATTTTTTTTTTGGCACTTCTAAATCCCTTTTTACATTTTCTATGAATAAACAAGTACATATAATCATATATATATATATATATATATATATATATATATATATATATATATCAATGTTTCTATAACTTTTTAATTTTTTTATACCATACAGTTGTTATAAAGTATATAGTACATGCTGATTAATATAAAATAAAGACGTTTAAATAAATTGCACCATTATTTAATCTAAATAAATATCACATTGAAGAAATAATTTAAGCTTTATTGCTTATATAAAAGCATTAAGAAAAGCTTGAAATTCATTAAGGTTGGACGACATTGATCGCTAGTTAGCACTCGAGACAATTATTCTTTGTTACCTAAAAGTCATTAGTAAATATATTCGATATAAGATCGATCAATATAATAGAAATAATATATTATTTATATATATATTTAGAAAAGCGAACAAATTATTTATTAATTTATTATTATACTTTATGTCGCTTAGATTAATGGTATTATATATGATCAAAGTATAACATTAATGTACATAAGAGCTGTACGTGTAATATTTTTATTTTACTTATAGTTATATCTTATAAACATAAGGTCTTAGTATTACTGCTTTTTTTTCTTGACCTGATTTCGTTTTCTCGTAAAAAATGTAAGAGAAATAGCTTTGAAAATTCTCTCGAAAGATATTTTCTATCTTTCATAATTCTATGGTGTGCGAAATATTCTCAAATTTCTATATACAACTTTTGATGAATACAATTTATAATATATTTTTATTATTCTACTGGGTATAGATTATATACTTTATTCCTAAGTTTGAGTATAATAAATTATGCTATCGTACATACATATTTAATGAGTGTTTTATAAGTATGAGGCGAGACGAAGTTGTGAAATAAATTTCGTGATATTTTATCGTAAAATAATTATAATTTCTCTCTTAAATTTCAAAATGTGGTTTGGTAATTCGATAGTTGATCATAATAAAAGAAAATCTCAACAATATGTATAATATAAAGAGCTTATAAAAATAAATGACTACGATAAAAATATATCATATTTCACAAAATACTTTTCTTTTATTTTTTTATTTATAATAAAATATATTTTATTTATATTTTATTATAAATAAAAAAAATTGTCGTTAAAAGGTTCAAATATATAGTCATTTTCTGTCGCTGCTATAAATGATTAAACGAAAAACGACGACAATATTGTGCAAACTTTTCGACGGTTTATATTGACTTATTCGGAAAATTTACATTGACCGGATACGTTTTTCCGACGCAGGCGAACGGGGGAGGTGTGAGGGGAAGAGTTTTCCGCGGGGGGGAGGTGTCGCGGAGACTTCGCGGCGACCGAAGAATGTCCCCTTTGTGTCTGCGGGCGGCCTTTTGAAGTCAAATTGAATAACGCCGCCTAAATAAATGCCGAAACCGAACCACCCCCCCCCACGTTTTCCTCTACCCCTTTTCTTCTACACGAAAGCAAGTAAAATAACGTTTAATTTAATGGAAAACCGTGGCGCGGCACGGAATTTTCCAAAATGTGACGCTATAGACCGGGAGGCAGGTGAAAACTGTTCGAAAATCCATAATTGAGTCTACGTCTCGAATGGTTTTCCACTTGCGTTTCCGAGAAAATGCTAGAAAAGAGTCGATTTATACGAATATTTTCTATGATTATATGAATTATATATACATATATATATATTACGATTTTTCAGTAATAAATTTGTCATTATTTTATATTAAATATATATTCTTCATTGTTTATACATTTGTTGAGCTACACTATGTTGTTCATACATTTTGTAGTAAATGAGATTCTATTTGTCATGTAATGTATTTGGTTAATCTGTTTTGACTATAAATTGCTATTCTAAATATGTAAACATATATTTTTAATATATCTAGTATATTCAGTACATTTAATATTATTATACATATATGAATTTAGAATATTCTAGAATAAAATTTAGTCATCGCTAAATACTTTTTATATGTTTAAAAACAGCTCAATTAAAGAAAATACCACGAAGCGACTAAACAGACCGTAAAATTTCATTTTAATTTCTGGGTCACAGGTTGAGTGGAAGTAATTCATATAATAATAGCTCAGAACGAATTTCTAAGGCATTCTCTAAAAAAAAAAAATTGGCATTATCTTAACATACATTGAGGTTATCTTTTGCGGAAAAATAAGCGAACGAATAAATTATCGCTCGCAAAAATAAGAATAATTGGTTTAGAAGCCGAAAACGAAAAAAAAAATATACGGAAAACAAGCATAATCTCGGTCACAATGAAGAGTAATTCGGTTGAAATGACAACAAATTAAAGAAAACTCGCCTCATGGAGTTGTTAAAAAGCTGAGATAGCTTTTCTCGAAGTTTTTCGCGAACATTTGTCACTCGGGTAATTAGTATCATTTATTTCAAAAAACCACCTCCATCCCCCACTTTCTCACCATCGCACTCATACCGCAAATTTTCTTTAATGAAACACGAATTTTCCAAGAAAAATTCTCTTTCTATCTTCGTTTTATTTGGGAAATTTATTGCCATTCCGTCTTAACAAAGCATTAATTTTCATTTTTAAACATTATCTAAATTTTATATGTAAAAATATATAACTATCGATTTATATAATATTATAATAATAATATAGTACTTTAGATATCATATCAAAACATTGTTATATTTATAATTATCATTTTTTTTTATTTCATATAATATAACGATAAATCATCAGAACGATTATTTTATGATATATTCAGATTTTTAAAGATTTATATATATCTTTTTTTCGTGTTTTATGCGATATCATCAATTACTTTTTTCAGCTGAATTTACAAAAAAAAATCGTTTCGCTACAATTAGGGAGCGATTAAAACGAGTTACGACGAAAAATTGAGTGGATTAAAATAAACACGGGTTATTATTCCCAAAGGTGTCATTGTCCTTAATCGTTAAAACACGTGCGTATCCTTTGAACAATATATATATATATATATATATATATATATATATATATATATATATATATATATATATATATATATATATATATATATATATATATATATATAATGAATATATATATAAAGGTTTAGGAAAGAATGAGTGAAAAATTGCTTTCGTATTTTTAATCGTTCTTCTTTGTTTTTTTTATTAGGCCATTTTCATAATTCAAAATTTTATAACTTTGCTGTGAATTGAATATTTTACAGATGGAACGTTATTGTTTAAGGGTGAATTATTTAAATTTATTATGATTTAATTGTTTTTTTTTTAATATATCGTTAAGTTTTATAGTGACGTATAGTAGTTATAAAATGGTAGAAATTGAAAGTTGAATTGATAGTTGAAAAAATGATGAATTTCATGTGAATGTTGGCTAATTAATTTTATTGAATACTAATTATTCATTAATTTAAGTGTATATTTTAAACTTTAAGTGCGATATTATAAAAAAAAATCTATAGTTCAAAATGAAAATAAATGGTGGATGCGGCTTTGAAATGGCAATTTTAAACCATTTATCAAAATTGTCGCCGAAATGGTAGTTCATTTTTCATGCGTTTTATAAACTCGAAAACATTATTCATACAACTAATGCTTGACGCTTTGAAAAAAAAAAATTATATTACAAATAAAAAATATATAATTGATTTTAAAAAGTATACAGAATCACAAAAGAAAGTTATGAATTATTTTTGAATATTTTTTTTTCATAATAATTATGAAAAATTAAATTTAGAATTTAATATAAATATTTTGATTTGTATTGTAAATATTGTATTTTAATTTAAATTTTATATATATATATGTGTATATATGAATAGTGCTTATAAAAGGGAATTATCTATGCTGTGATACACACGCTCAAGAAAATGGAAAGTGCTCGACCGGCAAAATGTCCATAATGGATGAACAATTTTCTCACTGAAGCGTTCTGTCTCTTTTCCCTTTTCCTTCCTACCCTTTATTTCCAGAAAATTCACATACATACACACACATATATATATATATATATATATATATATATATAATACGAAAACTTGTATATGCATGTTGTGTTTCGTCTTAAAAGAATTTCTTTTGATTTTTCTGAAAGAATATATATCGATATAAGATAAGATTGATGAAATCGAAAAATTTGCGAATCTTTTTCATTGAGGAAACGATTGCAAATTTCGTCCAAAATTAAACCCGAAAAAGCGATTAAAACGGTCGCCACCAGGAAAACTTCTTGATCTCCAGAAACACGAGTGCTAATCTCGGACAAACTCCAATTAAATATATGTGCACAGCGATCGGATGCGATTTCCATATTAACGACCCACTTAAGGGTTGCCCGTTTTCTAACATCTAAGTTCACTCGTTTCGATTATATAAATCGAGATATGAGCCTTCGATACATCATCATCTTTAATTATTTACGTTTGTTACGCTTGCTCGTTGCTTAATATGAAAATTAGTTTAAATAACGACTTAAGTTCGCGTTTATTAAGGGTCGCACGATGGGGCGAATAACCTTAACGGAAGACAGTGAGATCGTAATATTATTACATATTAAAGACACAGTAACATCGTAAATATCTCAAACTATATATATATATAATAATATATTTACATTTTAATTACTGATTATACTTTGAATAAAAATTTTCATCATTTTATATAAAAAATATTTTACACGTTTATTTATAGCAATATACATTAAAAAAATACTGAAAACATAATTATATATAATTAGCAAACATCGTTTTTCAAGTGTGTCAAAAGGGGGGGGGAGCGAAACGAACTATTAATAATATTTTTACATAATTATAAAAACCGGGGAACGGGGGGATGAAAGCACGCATCGTTCTAATTTTAATTTGATGCGGAAAGTGCGAGGTTCCGACAAAGAAATATATATATATATATATATATAAAACGTCATTTTGTGGGGCCTCACGGTCGCGTACCCCGAATAATTTACATAAAGATTTCATAAAACGTGTAGCGCTAAGTAAATATGTTGTTAAATCCGCGTCGTCGTTAAAACGAGGCTCCTTAACTAAATTTACCTGCTTTATGACGTTAACATAATAAGAATAATCTACATTTATATATAATAATAATAACGATGAAAAAAATGCGTATTCATTATATATAAATAAATATTTTTATTTTGTTATAAAGTTGATGTATTTTAATATATTATAATATAATTTAAATTATGGTATTTTATATGCAGTAGTGTTATAATTGTATTATGTCAGAAGAGTGTTTTTATGTAATACATATTGAGAAGAATTGAACTAATTACCTGTTGCATACTAGAATATCATTGAGCGTCATATATCATAATATTTCAGTATGTTGTAATATTAATAAATTTGAATAATAAAAATTGTATTATATTAGAGTGTTCTGAGTAGTGAGATATAAAAAAAAAGTATTACAAAATTTTAATATTTTTTTTGGAAAAATAGTGAGATATCAGAGAAAAATTTAAACTGGCAAAAGTTGAGATTAAATTTCGTAAAACGGAATAAAAATGTAAAAAGATAAAAACGTAGATGGGGGGAGGGGAGGAGGAGGGTCAACAAACATTTAGGAGACACATAGTTGTCGTTTTCGTGGAACTTTGTTAATCAAATGCGAATAATGTGCGGTGAAAGGCGAAACGTATCAGTGGCGGCTATTTGTTGAATATTGATTTCCCCGCGGGTTTTCCAGCAAAATTTTCAATACAAAAAGTTTTTCCATTTTCGTCGCCGTTCGCCTCGGGGTATTGGATTTAAAGTGGCGGAAGGGTCCCACGCATTCGACAACGGGGGCCAAAAACGGCCGATCAAAGCACAAAGGGACAACCCTGATGTATTAGGTGGTGCAAAACGTGTATCCGAGCTTGTCGAGAACTTACAACACCCCGTGGAATACACCGTACTCATACTACGTTTCTATCTTTTACCACCGTACACCACCCATTATTACATACACACATCTATATATATATATATACGTATAACGAAACATGCTGTAGTCCTTAATGGCGTTTTGTGTCCTGTGCGAATGCTTAATGGGATAATAATAACGACGGGAGAACAATCAGTGCCATGTAATATTAACATATCATAGCGTATTGTATAATATGCCATTTCATTTGTCAGAAATATTTTTTGATATATTTCGTTTATATATATATATATATATATATATATATATATATATATATATATATATATATATATATATAAACGACTAAATTTAATATGATTTATTCGTGTATATTAATTTAATAATATATATTCGAGTAATTCTTTATAATATTATATTAATTCATTATACTCTTAGATAACATATTCATATCTGAAAATATTTTTTTCATTATAATATATATATATATATATATATATATATATATATATATATATATACATCGTGCGTGTTAAATCATTAAATGTACACACGTTTTTTTATTATGTATCAGTTTTAATCGAAATGAATTTAATATTTATAAAAAATATAAAATTGAAAATCGTATATATATTTATATACATGAGTATTATAATATTTTTCTGTATTAAAATCGTATAGGCGAAAAGTATAGTATATCGTTTTTTCTGTCAAAATCGATACTTTACTTTAGCATAGTAAGAATATATATTTTGAGTTGTAAAGATCGTTTAAGATTAAATTGAAAAAATATACCAGCATTTATGAAAAAAAATGCTACACCTTCTCCTCCCATAGTCACTAGCATTATATATATATATATATATATATATATATATATATATATATATGATATTATAGTATTTTTAAATAAAATATTTATTAACATTGTAATATTTATTTGATTACAATAGAAATGGTAAATTTGAAATGAAAAATTAAATCGCTATCAAAGACGAATAATCACGAGAAAATCAAACGGCGCACATCGATATTTATTTTATGTAATATTTCATCGATTTCCGCGCCGTAATTTATTTTTATTTAATTTTTCCAATCGTTATCGCGAAAATAGAAGAAAAATCGATCGTTCGCGCTCGTGTGCCGCGTTCGTTACACGAGACGGGCCTTTGTTATCTGAAAATTTTTCATTTCCTTTCAATTAAGCGGAAACTTTCACGCGTCCCGTTCATTTCCTTTTCTATTTCCAGAGAAGCGAAAAAGGAAAACGAATCAAAGGATTCGACGCTTTCCTTATGATTTCGACGTGCGGCGTGCATTTCTCAAAAAAAAAAAAAAAAAAAATATATATATATATATATATGTATAATAATGCGGCATACGATGAGATGCGAAGAAACTTTAAGGAAATAGAAATGTTGATTGTATCTTTAGAAATGGAAATATGAATTTTTTAGCAAAATTCACATTCGATATATACATAAATATTCTCATTTTATACATCACTATAAAGTGTTTTGAATTAAAAACATATTTTGAATAGTTTAGACAATTTTAACCGGACTTTATATTTGTTTTTAACTAGAATTTTGTTATTAAAATTAATTAAATATATGTATATATATATATATATATATATATATATATATATATATATATATATATATATATATATGTATAAATATACATGAATGTAAATTATTATATTTTATATGGTATATACTAAATTTGTTCATATATTATATTATGATAAAATATCAGGTTTTGATTAAAAATAAATATTAATTAATATTATAAAATAATAAATTTATCTAAAGAAAATATTATTTTTATCTTTATTTCACGTTTTACAACCCATAGATAAACATAAAAAGAACAATCTGAGATATTTTTTCGGAAATAATATGAAGTGAAAAATTATTTAAAATAAAAGAAAACGTTCGTTTTTTCAGCTGAAAAATATATTTTATTTCTCGTAAATATTACTATATATCGTGTTTATTGTATTAAATATGTTATATGAAATTTTAAAAATTTTACAATAAAAAATCATTACATACATCCTATATACATGTACACACACACATAATACAATTTTATACATATTTATTCATCTTGTAATACGTATATTTGTTATTTTATAATGAAATATTTTTAATACGTGCACAATCTGAATTACAAAGTATCACTTATGAATATTAAAAATATACACACACACATATATATATATATATATATATATATATATATATATATATATATATATATTATACTGAATTAATTTAATATACGATTGTAATTTTTTATTATTATGTACGCATTATATTATTTTATAACGTACACGTATTGTTAAAAAAAATATTCTCGCATATAGATAACGGTAACGTTTAACTGTTTTAAATTTTGCGGTCGAATAAAACATGCTCGAAAAATATAGAAATAAATTTCATACTCTGGATTATAGGATTTTGCCACGTGAAATTACGTTTTTTTGTTGTTGTTGTTGTTGTCTCCTATTATGTGTGTGTGTGTGTGTGTTTTTTTTATTTTTTGTTCTGCATTTGTAATAACTGAAAGTTTTATGCTTCGTAGTGTTGCCGTTTTCATGCGCGATCATAAAAATTGCTGCAATTTACATTAATTTCAGCGCGTTTCGTCGCTGAATTTTTCAGCATGAAATGTAAAAGTGTTTTGTGCAGTTGTGCTTGATATTGTAAATATAGGTTTATTTCGATTTTTTTTTGTACCTCATTTTAAGCCGTGATTTCTACTTGTGAAATATGAATAATATTTACATTACATAGAAATTATTTTATTATATACTTTTTTTAATGAATTAAAACGCCATTGTATAAATCAAATTCAATCCTTTTGATATAATTTCTTATATATTATAGTTTATAATTTAATTTAAATAAAGGCGTAATTCTTATATAAATTAGTACAATTAATCATCGAATTAAATGATACATTATGAATGAAATATTATATTGAAATAAATTTAATCTACTTTATAATATGAAATATTATTATAAATTTGATTGCAGATTAAATAATTTAGTATTCAAAAATTGTTTGAATTAGTGAAAGCTCCAAAAGTTATAAGTGAATATAAATTTGATTGAATTGATTATTTAATTATTCATAAAAAAATACATATAAATCATTAAAAATTAAAAAAATAATATTTCGAAAATTCAACGTAATAATAAACAACAATATAAAATTATAACATAAATAATTAATTAAGACTTTAAAATTCTGTACGATTTATTATTAATATATGTCGCCGTAATATCATTAATGTACATTAAAATTGAATTAATTAATATATAAAATATTCGACGACACATTCATTGCACAAAGAAAACGTGTAAGCAATCAACGAGTCGCGGGGCCCAGCAGTCCCGCGACCAAGCCAACGTGTTAATCATAAAACCGCCGCTGGTGTCAGTTTTTGATTAACGGGGCCTCATTTGAAACTAGACGCACCACAGTTGTGCGTGTTAACGAGACGGCCAGGGGTGGTCAATTCGAAACTGCATGTACGTGACGCAAATCGCAAACGCGAACGAATTGTTAATTTTTGTATAGAACACGTACGTTGCAAATAACTAGAGAGCTGATTAAATATTCGTGTGCCATCGTCTGAATCGCAGCACGTTCATATTTTTAACATTTTTTTTCGTGTTTTTTTTTTTTTTTTGTGTATGAAATAAACAATGAAGAATTTCATTGTGGATGCTGCCTGATGAATTAGTATATTTTTTTTCTGTTAACTGTAAGATAACTGAAATATGACAAAAATACCGGTATTATAAATTATATCATGTCGAGTTTAAAAACGAATTAGTATAATAAATAATATTTTTAATATGACTTGAAAGAAAAACTAGAAAGTTCATAATAAAAATATTGTTTCAAACAATTAAAAATATTATTTAAAATTTAGATAGGTTTATTTATTAATAGGTTCAAATTTAGATTTATATTTTTCAGCTTTCAGTCAATATAAAAATATTCTTTAAATTAATAAATAATTATTAGCAATTTATGTAATAAAAAAAAATAGTAAATAATTATTCCAGATACATATTAAGAATTTTTATATTCAATTTCAAATATTCAGAAAGGTTTCGCGAAGTACTATGTTATCGCTGATTTACATTTAACGTTTTTTTTTAATATTATTTTTATTATATTGTGAAGGTTTTTCTATCGCTATGAAAATTTATTTCAGTATCAAAACATTGTATTTTATAACCTCGATTTGCTGAAATTTCATCGTTGCAAGAGCTGAAAATTGTGAACACTTTAAGCTTTCAACGTATCGTTTGTACCGAGTGCATTTCATCTTTCATTTTCGCGTTCCGCTTTTAAGCAATTTTCCCCTATTTTTCCTTGCGCCGTTAAATAGGGGAAAAAAAGTGGCACTGAGAAAAACCAAGAAAACGGAGAATCTCTTTATACATTCTGCACATAAAAAATACATATATATATATATATATATATATATATATATATATATATATAAAGCGATGATGGTGAAAGTCATTTGAACGTTTCCGTCGAATGCGTATCACGTATTTTGTCTGAACGTTTCCGACGACAATCCGATGGGAAACTGAGATCGGAAACCGTTTACATTTTTGTCCTTTCAGTCAGATTTTTCTCGGTTTTTTTTGCACCGCTTTTCCATCGATTTTTTTCTATATATTTTTTTTTTCGCACTCCGACGCTTCGTTCCGTTCGGTTTTTGTGCTTTTTCTCGCAGTGTAAGGAAAATGAAAGGAAAAAAAAGACGTTGAAGACTGACAACAACTTTTCTCGCATTCAATGACGCTTCACCATCGATGCCGACATTTTTCTAGACAAATCGAAAAACTCTGTTTTTTTTTTCATAGCAAAATGCAATTCCAGTATACTTTTCATTCTTTAACAGAGCACTCTTATATTTTTATATAAAATATAAATTTTTATTATTAATTATGAAATAAAATAAACAATATATATATATATATATATATATATATATATATATATATATATATATATATATATATATTAAATAATTCAATAAAAATAAATTGACGTATCCGAGTATATATTTAGCTGCGGTATTCGCGGCAGTGTCAATTAAGTATAATTTAATTTGACGCTTTATTTATTTCTGTTTAATGGATTTTCTGTGTGTGCAAACAAATTAACCTTTAAAGGTTATTTTCGATGAATGGCCACCCATTAAATTTATTCTCGCATATTGCCCTTTTTTTCAGACAATAAAATTCGCCGTATTGAGAATGGAAAAACCAATCTTTCTTCTGGAAGCAAAAAAAAAAAAAATAGTAATAATAGACGCGGTTCGATTTTAAAATCGTAACAAAAATCAATTTAACTTATATTCAATTACTTGATATTCTTAATATAGAGAAGTAGTACACGAAAATTTTACAATTAAAAGTCATAAACGTTAACTAAATTTATATTAATGCGGTTTGAAATTGTATTTTAAATTCGTATATAACTTTGTGTTATTTTCATTAAATCTTTGCGGTGCCGAAGACAGTGATAAACTACTGAGCTTATAGTGTTTTAACAAAGTTTTTTTTTATATATAAAAGAAAAAAAGTTTTAAAAAAATGTAAGAAAAATGGCCACCGAAGTTTGTAAAGCGGATAAAGCACTCACTAGAAGCAACGAGTAAAGCCTATAATCTTCTTTTGTAGTTAAACAACTTTGAATATGTTTTCAAACACAAATACTGTGTTTCTTATATAAATATAAATTAGCAGATTTGTATTACAAATTATTCTTTAATTACATTTTTTATATCTCATTTCGTATAAAGATAAAAAATATTTATATCAATTTTTTGTTAAAAAAAATGTAATATAAACTGAAATTTATTTTTATATATTTCATGTTACTGATTTATTTTGATATATATGAAGAAAAATATTAATGTCTTAAAAATATTATCTATTTATTAATTTTTAAATTTACAATAATTTCAAATATTTTTCTCGGTATATAGCAATAGAAATAATTGTTAAATAATATTACGTTTTGTAGAAGTAAAGATAAAAAATTAACGTATAAAAAAACTTGAATAATCGTATTATTAAGAACTTTTTGATTTAAAAAATGTGTTATATAGTGTACGCTAATTTTCTACGAATTAAAATAAACAATGATAAAATATCGGACAATTTATACAAAACCGAGAAATTACCATTTTTAGGCATCAATTTCGAGCAGAGTGAAAAGTTTTCGTTACGAAGTATAATAATTTAAAATCTCCACGTATAAATCAAGTTAATTATTGCCAAAGTTGTAATAGTATTTCATTAGAGAGTCGTCAAACAAAGCGGCGCTTTACTAGAAAATTGCATTTGAGTTACTTCAGGCGGAAATCTCCTTAATCTTCAATAAGACGTAATAGACGTAATAAAGGCAAAAGTCTTCTCGAATAAAATAAAATAATAAAAAAAAAGAAAAGAACAGTTTCTATGAAAGAACGAAAGAATATAGAGAAGAAAATCTACGTGAAAACAGACAAACACACACACACACACACACACAATTTTATGCCGCGTAATATATGCGTGATAAAGTAGAAAAAATCTAGGCAGGGGTTTTTTTTTCCAAAGCGGAAAGTATAAGAAAGAGACATCTTCATTTGGAGCAGAGCTACGATCAAATTATCTGTGAAAGCTCACACTTAAAAAGGTCCGTATGAAAAGTTATAAAGTCTCGTTAACCCGTGAATGGTGAAAGTCATCGCACCATTAAAAAGGAAGTACATTAGGGCAGGTCTTTTCAAATAGCGCGACGCACACACAGACAGACGCACGCGGTCATACACGTCTAGCTATATTAACCGATATTTTTCCGAAAAAAAAAAGCATTTTCCGCAAAGAAAATCCAACGAAACGACGATTGGTGCATCTGGAGATAATTTTTTTTTGATGGATATTGTTGAACTGTTTTTATCTCTCAAAAATATGTGTCTGAAGATAATTATATATTTTTTTTATTTTTTTATATATTGAATAAAAATAATTATGTAGATCAATCTTCAATAACAATCTTGATATAACATAAATATATATATAATATTGTGCATAAAATTTGTTTTATAATATATGAAAAAGGACAAAATGTGTATATAATTAAAATTCTAACAAATATATATAATATATCGTTGTTCTGTATATAAAAATCAGAATAAATGGTATTACGTGGCTTCAAAAAGGTTGAGAGTCATCGGTTTTAGGCACAAGAGTCTGGAATAATGCTAAGGAAAAACGTGGCGTACGACAAAAGGGATAGCCCTCCTTTATATCCTTCACGGGCTAAATTATTACGGGCGTGCTCGGAATTCTTCGGCGGACCAGATGTAATAAAATCGGCGGTCCCGGTCCCGATTTACGACCGAATATCGAAAATATCGGAATAATTTTCGACGCACTCGTAAATATATAGGTGCGGACCGACGATTCGAAATATTAAAAATCGCTCATACGGCGTTCGCGAAACGACCGCGACCGCACGTTGCGCGCACTTCGGCTTGAGAATCCCTGGCGGGCATCGCGGCAGAATGTTCTCCGTCCGTTTAAATTCCGTACCTTTGTTAGAATCATTGATATATTGTTCGACTTTAACGATTTACGACAAATATTATTTTGTTTTTATATTATTATCGAAAAATCTGTTTCCAAAATAAATATAAAATTTTCACTATTTTTAAAATATATTTATTTTAAGAAATTAAAGTATTATATTTAACTAAAGGACTTATATAATTCTTAAATTATACACGATGATATTTTTTTTAATCTGATCAATCCATTAACTATTTATTCATTTATTAAAAAAAATATTTTTAATTGAATAATTCGTTATATTATTTTATATAATAATATATTATATTAAATAACAATAGAGTTGAAATAAAAAAAAAATACTAAATGTATGCTAAGATTTTCTACATACAAAATATTTGAATAATTAAATAATGTATATAAATTTTACAGTGTATTGACAGAGTTTTTCAAATTTGTAATTTATGTAATAATAATAAAAAATAAGTTAATATTAATTAATTTATATATGAAGAAATGTATTTATAATATATTAAAAATAATTCTTAATTTAATAATTTGATTCTAGATATTCTATATTTTCATTAAAAATAATAATATATTTTTTAATATTAATATTTTTAAATACGATATCATATTTCGATTCGTATTCCCAATACAAATAAATTAGAAATAAAATAAAGTAATCGCATAATATATCATTCCAACACATGGAACACTAAAAAAAAAGAGAGAGAGACGAATAACGGTTGACAAGGTATCATTTGTCATGTTTTGTTCGAACAAAGAAAACATAAAAAAATACACAAACACACACACACACACACATTTATATACATTAATATCAACATATCGATTTTCGCTTCATTAGAGTGCCTCTTAATAAATTCGATTTCAACTCATGAAAGTCAAATAGAAATTATTTTAACATTCGTCGTATTTCGATTCGAAGGTGTAAATAGATTTTATTACGTTTCATTTTTACGTTGAGTGGAAATGTAAAACGCCTATAATATTATTGTACATATTATATAAAATGATTGTTAAAAATGGGGGGAGGGTGGTAGGCGGAAAAAAAGGCAATTTGTGTAACGTATCGTCTGTTTTTCACGTTAAAAATTTAATGAAAAACGTTGACATCGGTCATTTTTCTTTGTCTACATCATATATATGTACGTATATATCCGTTGTAAACTGTCTCTGATTATGGTTCTCAAACTGTTTCATACTGTAACTACACCAATATTTATTATACATATTTTTTGATATATGAAAATATCTGAAAAATACTTCTGTAGCTGCTTTTTAATGTATATTTTGTATGAAAATAGTGACATTGTATCTCCTTAAAAAGTTTATTGTTTCGATTGAGTTGTAATTTTTAATATTTTAAAGATTTATCATTCAATATAAAATGTCATATATTGAATTGAAAATTCAGCACCTTTGATGAAAAAGTACTATTCTTATGCACTCGAGAGGTGAAGTTATGTCACCATTCGATGGGCGACAATGACTATTTATATTAATTTATTTGTAACGAATTCCCATACTTTTATCTGTATAATATTATTTAGTGAAAAATGACACTTTTAAATAGAGAGAAGATTTTTATTATTGTCATTTAACTGCATTATTGTCATCTTAATTTTGAAACTTTTTTTTTAAACTTGACAATCTTAACAGAAGGATTACTAAAGTTAAAATGATGAAACGATTATGTATACAATTATATTTTAATATACTGCTTTTTAAGAAAATTTCTGAAATGAAAACTGATTTTTTTTATTTAAAAATTTGTTCAATAAATCTATATATTCTATATAAAATCAATGAATTACATTATATATAAAAGTATATATATTTTTTTTTAAATATGATGTAAAAAAATTGTCAATAACACTGCATACAAGATATGAAATGGTATAATTTTTAAAAAATTAAATCAATAAACGTGATTTAAATTATAAATTGCACACATATATTTTGGGCACCGTCACAAAGTTTGACAAGCGCTGATTCATACCATCGGTGAGCCGAAGTGGACGCTGTCAAACCCCTGGTATCCGACCTGAATGTGTCCGAGGTTTAACGCTTATCAGTCGAGGACGTGTCCGCCCTTCGTCTTCGTCCAGGTGTTTTCCGGGATAACGGAAAACACCTGTAATTAAGTGCTCGCCACTCGACGTACTGAGCCTTAGAGCCTGCGATCACTCACCGAAAAGCTTCGGAGGTCCCTCAAAATCTACAACGATTTTTTTCTATTTTTTTTTTTCAACGTTGACCCCGATAAGAAACTGATCCTCGTTTTAATCGGTGTAATTTCTTTGAGCGGCCGGAAAATAAAACACTTCTAATCGGCGATTTTCGATCTCTATCTATATATGTATATATATATATATATATATGTATAAAAAAATGCTATAATGTATACTTTGAGAATCGCTGACGATATATATATTTAATATTAAAAAAATTAATATTTATAAGTGATCACATTAAAAGCGTTTTATTATTTATTATATGTTGTAAATATGCAAAATTATTTTTTTTAATATTATATATTATATAAATTTAAAATATTTTAATATGAAATATTCATGAATCGATTGATAGTTTGAAGCATTTTTCGCGTGAAATATGTTTTACAACATATTTCGCGGATCAATGTTTTAAAATATTAAACGGTAATATTTTTTTTATCATTTTTCTACAGAAGCTCAACATATTATTTATTTATTATAGGAATTTTTGAAAAATTCAATTTGTAAATTATTTATATAAAATAAAACATGATAGAAAAATGTTACATAATTTCAGTTATATGTATAGTAAAAAAAAATATATTAATTTTGAAATTTTATAATCTTTATCGATTATGTTTTTTGATGAAACAGTTAATATTTTAATCGTTTATTATTATAATAATTATGAATAATCTGAGCTTACTTTCTTGACAACATAAGCCACTTAGAATTTTTTTATAAAAATAAAAATTAAAATAATGTTTGAATAATCTATATATTACATGTATAAATTTTGAATAATTTTTTTCAGTATTGAATCTTTTATGTTTAATAATTTCAATAGTGTATTTTCATAAAAGTGCTGTGACTAATATATAAAGTAAAATCAAATATAATATATAATTAAATTGATTTAAAATAATAATATAAAAATTTAAAAATATTATCTTTAGAAATGATTACAAATATATAGGCAAAAAAATATTTATTTATAATAAATAAAAAAAAAATATTTTATATCAAATTTACTGCTCGATTTTCTTACTACGTATTTATTTTTAGAACCAAATTGAAATGAATTGAACCAAATCTATCATCAAATATTATGTCAGATTACGAATTTGATTTAACCAGTAAATTCTTAAATTCTTCCGCCATTAAATAGGATGTGACACTGTATAATTTTTTCATAAAATCGATTCGGCGTTTCGGCATTATTATTCGGCATATTGTTACGTCAATTAATTGTACCCGCATATATTGTGACCGCCGCGTGTTCGCGACAGGTTTTCACTTTGACCGGTGCCATCAATTGTCCGACAGCTTCTAAGGCGTGTCCATATAAATGTTTGCCGAATTTAATAGATTGGTTTTCCATTAAGGGCAAGGACGTATCCGAGGGATATCGAGGATCTAACAGACCTCTTTTTCTTCTCTCTTTTTTTTTGTTCGCCCACATAACGTATAAAAAAGATACGAAGTAAGACCCGTTTCTTCTATGTGTACATAGTGCTGTGTGTCATCGATATATAAGAAAAAAAATATATCTTACAAAGTTGGGTATTATATAAGTCTTCGACTTTCGATTTTAATATTGTTCTATTTTCGATTATTACCATTGTGAAATATTTAAAATATCCATATAATATCAATAATATAAATAATATATTCCGTTCTTAGAATAATTTAGATGATTTATTTCATAATATATTACCATAATTTATTCATTTCATATGTAAATTAGTTCAACTACAATGTTTATACTAATATTATATGTAAAATAGTTGAAGTTAATATCTTTAAAATTATTTGCATATTTTCAATATTTGTTCCAATATTATATCATCGATGATATATATATATATATATATATATATATATATATAAACTTTTTTAATAAAAATATATTTTTAATTTTTTAATATTAATTATATTATCTAATATAAAAAAAAACATTTATTCTGATATTTATATTTGATAATTTTAATATAAAAATAGATCGTCTCAATGATAAATGATATTTGAATTACGGTCACATTATAATTATAATAAAATATTATTTTATATGAAAGTAGAGAACACTTGGAATGTGACCGTCTATTTTATATATATATTTATGTGTATGTGGTCGTTTTTTTTTTTTTTTTTTTTGGGTTTCAATTCGTATATAAATATTTACGTTGGATTCCTGTTGTTCAAGATTAAACGTATATCTAGCACGTAAACTTCACGTTGCGATCAAACAAGATTGGAAACGCACTTAAAACCAAACGCGTTTTCCATTTCTCCATTTTCACCTCAACCCTTAAACATTTCAACCGCTTCTCCCTTCCTTCCCCTTCCTCCCCCCATAAAAAGAAGAAAGAAAAATAATCTTATTTATCTAAAATCCTACGTTTATTCATGTTTTTCTTGGAACGGAAGCGTTCCGTGTAATTTTTAAATTTTACACGGATTTGTTATTTTTTTTTTCAGAACGATCGAATCGTTAGCGTAAAATTTTTCAGCAGATGTACACTGAAAATGTGATAATGGTATTCGAAGTTTTTCTAACACTGAGTTATATAAATATGAGAAGTTAAAATATTGCATATTACTTCAAATGTCGCGCATATTATGAACGTGATAAATCATAACGTTTTTGTAGTAAAAGTACAGCTGTTTTCAGAATTGCACAAAGTTTTTCATCATATATATATATAATATAATATAAAAGTAACTGTTGCTTATAGATGTAAAGCGACGATCACATCTACTTCGTATATAATTTTTTTTAATAAATTATTTTTACATTGAGTTTTATTTCATACTGAACAAAAAGCAACAATCATATTAACATTGATTTGATATTATAAAATTTTTGTTAAAACGCATTTTATTATGAAAGTATTGTATAAAAAAATAATTATATTTTTGTTTAAATAATTATTAAAATCATATTTAATTTATATAATCATAAATATATTTGAAATCTCATTAAAATTAAAATATTCAATAATACAAATTTGTTGTAGTTTTAAAAAGAATTCTTAAAATATTGCTCTTCTTCATCAATTATATAAAGGCTTGAGAGATTATTAAATGACCAAAATATTCGAGCCTTTTCTATATTAAATGTTCAAAGTTTTTCTGTGTTAATTACACATTAAATATGCAAGATATTAATAATTCTTTTATAGAGTTATTTTCATAGATCTCTTTTAATATGAGTCAATATAAAAGTAATTTTTAATTTAATCAAATTTTTTGATTCTTAAAAGAAAATTCTAAAATTAAATCATTACTTAAAATCTTAATCTCTCTCTATATATATATATATATAAATAATGGATACGTTATATTTATCAAAATTCAAGTTTAACCAATATGCATAAATAGCATGGATAGTTCAGTGTGATCCCAGCTTAGTGATGTCGGTCTGTTTCCATCATTTCCATGTCGGAAAACAATTTGCAGACGTGACGTGACATTTTGCGTCATCGGCGACGCTGTCTGTTGTGGCAGCGCACGGTGCAACCGCGTCGAGGACGTTGACAAACGATCTCACCCCGTATAACACGTGCGACATATGTCGCTCTGCAATATATATTAACACCCGCCGAAAATGTCGCCGATAAAAAAAATACACACACACACACGCACATGCATATACGAAAAAAAGACTTAATATCTATTGAAAACAGCGTTAGTTCGTATTTTTTCCGCAACGTAAGCGAAAAATTAATGGAAAATATTACTAGTATATGACGTAAGAATGAATTGAAATTTATTTTTGATTTTTAATACATAAATTTAGAAAAAAAATAATGCAACTCATTCGAATTGAGTATACAAGTGGACCCATGTGCAAATCTGCACGCTGTTCTTAGGTTATGAAAAGTACAAAATCGCTTTAAAAATAAAACATAATTTATTTAAATGACGACTACAAAAAATTATATTAAATTTAAAAATATATTTACAAAATAAAAATATATAGACACGTCATCATTTACATTCGAAATACGACAATGTTTACGTGCAAAGACAATGATCACATGTGAACGCGGCTTAAGCGACGTTCACACTTAACACCGCGACACGGCAAACTATCTGTCTATTTTAGCTATCCATCTATTTTGTATTGGACTAGGTAAGGGCGGACCTACATCACGTATAATCTCGCATGACGGCCGAGACACCTTCTCATGACAATTAGCGAAAAGGGCACCGACGTCGTGGAAATATCATGGACTTGGGACACGTTATGTAATCTCATAAACGATACGTTGATATAATTACAATGCTAACCTTTAGAGGTGGTTCGTTACGTGGAAAACGCGGAAGCCACTTCGCTAGTTGGGCGGAACGAAGGGCGGGGAAATTTAATCCGGGAAAATTCAATTGATATGTATTCCGGATGAGAATTTCGCGTGTAAGAAATTAAAGCGACGACAAATTCGTATACATATTTATGAGAAATCTCTGTATTGATACTAGAGCTTGAATATATGTATATTTTATCAAATAATTTATATATATATATATAATATTATGTTTAAATGACATTTTTCGAACGATTTATTATATATGAAATAAAAGTTAATTTTTCATATATTATATTAATTCTTTTGTGTGATTAATATTAAACGATCGTTTTTAATATGAAACGAGTATAAAAAAAATATTTGACGTTAAATATTTGCATATTTAATTTTTTTAAATCAATTATATATGGAAAATATTCTTGTATGATGTGAAAATTTTATTTAAAAACATGAAAATCGATTGACGTGCAAATTTCGATAACAAGAAAAATGAAATGTTATTATTTTGAGCTGTGATGACATGAAAATATTATTTTATATTTGGTATTATTATTAATAATTCTGATTTAAATAATATATTATCTAACAATCTTATAAAAAAACATATTATAAATTCATAGTTAAAATAAATAAATTGGAAATTCTATGTTTTATATAAATATTTAATTTATTGCTTTTTTATATCTTGAAAATATTATGTAAGATTATTTTTCATATTTAATAATTTATCAGTTAAATATAAAAGATAGCTATGGGTGTATTTTATATGAAATTAAACTTAAAAATAACATTTAATAAAACGCGTATTCATCAAAATTTTCCTTAAAACATGTTATTAAATGTCTTGAAAACTTTATTTTGCGATCGAATAAGCTTTTCAACTTATTCGCTAGCAGTTTTCAACTTTTACATACAATTTTCTCTTGTAAATATGTAGAATTGAATATAGAAAAGTAAAGGAAAATATGATGTCATTAAGTTGATTCCGATTTCAAGTTTTCAAAACCGTTTTTCATAAATATATATATATATATATATATATATATATATATATATATATATGTGTATGTATTATAGTCATATATTTAATTTTATTAAAATATTTTGAATTAACACATTTTTTTAAAATTTTACATAAATAAAAATAATTTAATTTCTATTTATTTCACATTGTATTCATGATAAGAAAGTAATCTAAAAAACATAATACATAAATATTAAGATAGATTTTTTAAATTATACGTGTGCAAATGCATCTCAACAATGAGAAGGTGGACCTTTGTCCCTGTAAAATTCCGTGTGACAAGGGTCGAGACCTTCGTCATACACTCTAACAATACTAACATATAACATATATGAATAATACATGTATTTCATGTACATACACATCAGTTATAAATATGTAATTCACTTTTACTATTGAACCGCCACATTGTAATATATTGGCTATTTTGATTATTAATTTCTCAAGAAGACTATCATAATACTGAAAATGAAAATATTTTTTTTTATTCATATAACACTTCTATATTTAAATATATTCTATATATTTTAGGCAATTATTTTTATTAATAATGTTTTTAAAAATTATTTTTAATAAAATGATTGAATTATTTGTTGTATAATTCAATCATTTGTTTATGAATTTATGTAATATTTATATATAAATATAATTGTGTAGATGTATAATTATGTATATATATAAACAAGTATTACAGTTCGTGAATCTTTCTTAATTTTGTCGTGTTGTCACGTGTACAATTGCCCATTTTCCGTGTTAACTCGACTCTAGACCATTGTTGCCCTCAATTTGAACTCGTACAATACGAATACACATGAAAAAACAAAAGCTTCCAAAAGTTTCACGAGAGGGCTTTTCCTCTATTCAAACCGAAAGAAAAGCGACCGCGTTGAATATTACTAATATCGCGTTTTTTCTAAAAAAAAAAAACTCATTTTTTTCTGATCGATTCAAATACAAAAATACTAATACAATTGTTGTATTTTTATATTATGTTGGTAATATTTATTTTTGAAAATATTTCGAAAACATGCATCGATCCGATCTAGTATTCGCGTCACGTAGACAAAGTCGAATTTCAGGGGGTTACTTCCAGATAATAACGAGACGCACCCCTATTTTAAGGGTTGAGAACTTGCGATAGTTAGCGGTCGCTGGACTAAGCACAAACGGTGCGATAATAGAACTCGTCGACAATTTGTTTTTATATACCACTTCAAACAACCCTCATACGGAAAAGGACAAGTCCACAACAAGGGTTACACTGGTAATGTCTATTTCATACCGTCAAAACTCTGAAAAGTCAAATGCAGACCGGCAAATTGGGGTGCCTTTTGCGAAAATATAAGAACGATAGTAATTCGAAAAAAAAAATGTAATTATGTAACATTCATAAGAGTCGTTGAAACTATATAGAATTTAGTGAAGCAATTTTCTGATGGTGAAATTTTGTATTATATTATATTTGAAAAAATATATAAAATACTAAAGTTGTTAATTATAATATGATTTACTAGTTACATTCTTATAAAAGTTAAATTTGGTCATTCATTTGGAACAATATACATTTTTGTGCCGAAATTATAATTAAATAATATAATGTGTTTTTGTTACAGTTTTCTATTTTTTTTACGGTCATCGAACGTCGCCATTCTATAAAAATAATCAATGTTAAAAACCTTATACAACTTCACAGGTGAATGAGCCGGAATCGAATCGACTTTCCATTCTTTCTTTGCGTAATTGAATTACTTTTGATTGTAAAAAATTGATTCTAAGTAAGAACGGAAGCATAGTTCTTTTCTTCTTTTTTTTTCTTTATTTTCAATTTCACAGAAACGCAACCGTCGAAAAAAAAAAACGGAAAGAGATATTCAATTAAGGACGAAAAACTTGGAATCGTAGGGTTCGAAAGGTGTTTTTAAACAAGTTGGAACCGTGAAAAGCTTCGCCACCAGCGACAACCTTCCCGATAAAATTGCCGTATTAAATTACATCAACGCACCGACGACGACAGAAATGGCAGAAATAGAAAAAAAAAATACATATATATATATATATATATATATATATATATATATATATATATATATATATATATATATATATATATAAGGGCAAATCCTGGGAGAGGGTTTCAAAAAAAAAAAAAAAACGAGAAGCAAAGTTTTAGTTATTTGACAAAAGTCGAAATTGGAGAATCGGTTTCGCGAAATCGAACCGAAACTTTTTCCACCTTTTGCCTTTCGAATTTATATCGACGAGAAGACGCTTTTACTCGGTTACCCCGTTCAATGAAAGCCTTTATCTGAATCGATAATTTAAATTTATGCAATCGAACCGCCAGTAGACCTTTTATTCCGTTCAAAATATAATTTCGAAGATGCTCAATTGAATTTTCCAACAATATGTGGAAATTGCGAAAAGAGTAAAAATGATCGCGGATCGTTTTATCCGCCTTTAAAATGTAATTTCACTCGTTTAACGTTAAATGTATCAAATTGAACTAACAAGAATACCTTCGATGCATCTAAATTCTTATTTCAATTTATAAAATTCTTCATATAAATTTACCACTATAATATAATTTAATATTTATATCATTTTTATATTTTTACACACAATCGTTTTCCAAATTAATAAATTCACATTTTATTTAATATAGATATATGTTTATATAATATGGAATAATATCGAAATTTATTATAGCATTGTTTTGTATTGACAAAATAGTAAATAACCAAGTGCGCAATGGAACTAAATAAACGTGTTAAATTTCGAATGTTATTGACTGTCGATGCGTATGGTGCGATTTATGAACCGCATTTTGCACTAGCCAAAAAAAAAATATTTATATATATGTGAAATAAATATAAAAATACCATAAAATCCAATAAAATTGAACGATCGTCCACTTTATTGCTTTCCTACAAAAACAGTTTGAGAATATATGGGTAATAAAATGCATATAAAAAAATCGCCTTTTAGAACTTGGCACGCTTTTTAAATATATTTTTATGTTGAAATTTGTATTGAAGTAATAATATATATTTATAATATTATATATTTTTATCGTATATTGTATTAAATTTTTGATATACTTATAGTATAAAAAATAGCTAAATTTAAATCATCAAAAATTATTATATTTATTTATATAGCGGCTTTATACTCAATTTATGTTATAAATTTATATGATTAGGTTAGATTTAGGTGTCGTTATTAAAATGTTTTATATTGATTATGATGTTTAATTATAATATATTATCGATCTAAAAAACTATTTAATTATATAGAAAATCTGATTGTAAAATTGTATCAATTTATATATTGTAGAAATGGGAGTGTTCTGATCATTATAAAGTACATACATTTTTAATTATATATTAGATTTTACCAAAATTTGATTTAAAAATAGAACAAGTATTAAAAACAAAAAATGATAAATATGATTTAAATTAAAAAAATATATCAATAAAACACACACACACACATAATTATGGTGACGAAATGTTTTGTTAATGCCGTATAGGTGAAAAATATGTTATATTACTTTTATAGCCGTACTAGGTCAGCTGTTAAAATCAATGAAAATCGATTAACAATTAGATCGGAATGTCTGTGATATTTTATACGAAATTATATAATAATAATTTAAACTTCGGCATAGCAAGAATGTATATTTTGAATTGTAAAGATCATTTAAGATTAAATTTTGAAAACAAAGTAATATTTGATGAAAAAAAAATGCTACACCACCACCTTTATCTATTATATATTATTCATTTTGATACGAATTATTTAAAAATTTACTATAAATGATTTATGAAATCGTCGAAAAAGCAACAATAATAAATCATGTCATACATGAGAGGCAATCGAAAGAGGCAAACGGCACACGATCAATTTTCTCGACTTTATCGCCGACAATAAACGCATACGAATGAAAAAAAAATGAGCGTAATAAAACGTAAAAGTGCGATTTTCACCCACCTACACCCACCTTTTCTTCTTTCTCGTGAACGAGCATAAGGGAAGAGGGCTGAGGAGGGGGGGGAGCACATTAATAAATAACCCCAATTACCGCGGCCGAAGTGTAAAATGACCAATAAAAAGGGCTCGTCCGTTACTGAAAGCGTCGAACTCCCCGAGGCAGTTACTGGGAAAAACGGGAACAAACCGTCTCCTAATTCGATTTTCATAATGGTGTTTTGTTGCGGATGCGATAAACGGCATCTGTTACCCTGACTCCCAACCCTTAACGAATGAAACAACCCCTTTTCTCGAAGAACGTTTATGTAGACTCGTCGTTTTTGCTAAAACACCAACCATACCCCACATCTATATAACTAACATCTACTGCCAAAATGCTTATATATATATATATATATATATATATATATATATATGTGTGTGTGTGTGTGTGTGTGTGTGCATGAAATGTTCGCGTGTTTCGTAGTTCAAATCGAAGTCCGTGGGGTCGGTCGCAAATTACCGTTCGCCGCTGTGAATTGTCTAATTTTCGAGTCGTTAATGGAAAAAAGCACGTAGTTTTAAAATTTTTAACGGTCGATTTAATTTTTTTCCTCGTACTTCTTTATTATTATTATATAAAAAAAATAAAACGAACGACACGAAAACTTTTTCTATTTTTCTTTTTTATTTTATTTTTTTTTTTTGAACCGTACTATATTTTAAAATACGAAATTTTTTTTATACTATATCAAGTCATGTTAAGTGTAAATATTATTATATATTTTAGATATATT
The DNA here is from genome assembly GCA_024500535.1 of Leptonema lineaticorne. Lineage (NCBI taxonomy): Eukaryota > Metazoa > Arthropoda > Insecta > Trichoptera > Hydropsychidae > Leptonema > Leptonema lineaticorne. The sequence continues at coordinate 7,490,601 of JANIJI010000021.1, forward strand.
TTTATGCGCTCACAAAAATTTATATGCAAGTTCTATTCTTATTAATATAATCATAAAGAAAAATAAATTAAATAGATAGAACTAATGGAGACAATAGTTACAGATTAGTAACTCGAATTTGAAATGTGTCCAATATTTATACATAAAAATGTATTATAATTAAAAATATTATACAAATTCTGGGTATCTTAAAAATTTTTAAATTTTTTAAACACATCATTTTAATAATATAGAAAAAACTAATAAATATAATTATAAAAAAAATATCTTCAACCAGATTTATAGTTCTATGATTCTGAACCGGTGCTCCGTGAAAATTCCTCAAGCTTTCTCCTCAAATAAGTATTAAATATTAAAACATTTTTCTATTATACAATAATATAAATATGTTTAATTTTCTCAAAAGTTCACTGAAAACTTCGAATGGATTAAGAGCCACTGATTTAATTATAAAAAGACGACAGACTATTGTAGCTGCATCCGTTCAACAGATAGAAAACAGAATAGTTTACGATATCGAAAACGACCACGATATTAATTTATGAACTGTACGATTGGATGGAAAGTTTGGAACTTTATTGGAAATATATCGTACACTAAATAATAGTGCTCTCTAAATCGAATCGTAATAAATGTCAAACGTTAAAGTTTTATTGTTAGTATTCGTTTTATTTTTAATATATTTAATATGTTTAAAAAATAAAATAGGCGGGAAAATTGTCGATAGTAACATAAAATAAGTGTCGAATTTCTTATAAAAATTTTCTTCTTTTTTTTTTTGTATATACATTTTCCATGGAAATTTTGATGCAAAGCAGGTGCGCCTAACGGTTGAAAAAAAGTGGTCGTTTCGTGCATCGGTAAGTTCGTAAAAGAAAATTATTTTATTAAATGACGTTCCGCAGATTATAAACTTCTGGTTGACTTTCAGCGGTGTATATTTTTTATGAAAATATAATTTGATTTTTATATAATAAATTTTTAATAGTCACATTTCACCTTGATAAAATTGAAAATATTTCAATTCTTATAAACGAACAATCCTTATGAAATGACACATACACACACACACACACACACACACGTGCGTATGATTCAAGACGAACTTCGTAGACAATTTGTCATTCACATCACGGTAATTTCAGTACGTCGCGAATAATATTCAAATAAAGCACAACCGTCGGGCGTATTATTGACCCATATCCTGGTTTTAGGGAGAAGTCGTGCCGAGATAATATCCTTCGAAAGCGACGCCGAACTGACGTTAATGACATCCAGGATTCGTGAATTAACGAAACCGTGTCACGTAGACTTCGTCTAAAATGTCTCCACCCTCCCCCTCCTTTTTCGTCCTCCAAGAAGGATAATCGAACAATTTGTGTCGGGAACAGAAGATCGAAAGGGGATAGAGAAAAAAAAAACGCACCGATACGTCAGTATTAGATTGGAGGATATATCGACGAAAGACCGAAAGACGAAAGAATATTAACCCGAACGAGAGAAAGAAAGAAAGAAAAAAAGAATCAAAAGACACCGTGGACCTTTAACAAGTGGCAATCTGTCGGTCTGTAAGATTAATCGCATCGGTGCAGACGCAAAGATCGACATTTAATAAATTTCCAAATTGAATAAAAAAAAACAAACAAACAAACAACAACGAAGACGACAAACGGAATACTAATTTGAATGCAAGGTCTGGCTTTCGGTGTCGTTTGTATTTTCTAAAATGGCAAATTGATTAAATTCTGAATCTCTCGGCATTCAATTAAAATCGTGTATTCTAGATATTCGAAATAGTATCTAATAAGTGTAATAGTGTGATTGTTCAAAATGGAATACTAATTTGAATGCAAGGTTTCAATTTTAGAACTATATTCGTGTTACATACAATTGACTTATTATTGATTAAAGTGATAGCTGTTTCGATATTTAATTATATTCATTAAAAAAATATATGTACATTTTGATTTAAATCTAAATTTTACTATTAATTTTTATATTTTCATTATTAAAAATAAAATTTTAACACACTATATGTTGATAAATCATATATCATTTAAAAGTTCAAAAACAAAAAAAAAAATATTATTTCTAATCATATTTTTATCACTGTTTTATTATTATTATATTTTTATATATTTCATTTTTATCCGAATATATGAATACCAAATATAGATTAATATTAACCACATCCTTTATTAATGAAAAAATATGTTATCAAAATAAAACGATAAGGTTTAAAATATATAATAAAATATTGATAATTTAATAGTTAATTTGTTAGAATATTTACATATATATGAATATATATATATATATATATATATATATATATATATATATATATATAATATTATTAAACCGCATATTTGATAAATTATCAATTGCAAAGACAGACTTAATTCATATAAATTTTTTAGTGTAATCCAATATTTGATCACAAAATGTCTTCATTTATATATTTATTATATCTACTTTCCACATTTTTCATCAACATATACGGAATAATAGGTTTTAAAATTTATTAAACATATTAATATCTATATCTTCAATGTCAAAATTTACAATTGTTTATATGTTATTATAAAATCTATAAATTGTTTATATTTTAGATTACGAATTTTATCCGGATATTAATGTATATTATAAACTACATACAACTTCCTTGAAATGGGTCGATGCACAAATAATTTGTTTAGGCGAAAATGCAACATTAGCTACTCCCAAAAACGAAAACGAAATGAAAACAATAAAAAAGATTTATGAAACTAATATTCCTAATTTGCCATTTATATTTTTAGGTTTTCATGATATATTCAGAGAGACAGAATTTCTATCTATCGAAGGTAAGTCTTTATGTTAACCGTCATTTTATGTAATTTGCATATTTTGTATTTATATTCATATTATTATTATAATAAATGGGCTACCGGTGAACCATCGGGTAATTCAAAAGAAAACTGTGTAATCATGGATAAATATGGTTTATTGTTTGATGGAAATTGTGATACACAATATTTGTTTGTTTGTCAAAAAGAACTATATCCATATATTAAAGAACTTGATAATCATTTTAATTTAAATACAGATCCTGGTAATATTTTTTTTTATTTTAAAATTAGTGAAAAAAAAATATTAATATTAAAATTTATTTTAGCTTATTTATTAGAACCGCATTCGAAGAAACGTTTTAAACTGCATTTAGATCCAAGACCATGGTATCAAGCTCAGGCAATATGTCACGCTGAAGGTGGTCAATTGGCTTTGATAGAAAGTAAAAAAACAAGAAGAAGATTTTTTGGTTAATATATTCAACGATCCCAACAATTATATAAAATATCGCAGTTGGAATCATTTCGTGTATTTGGGATTTCACGATTTATTCAAAGAAGGTTCATTTTTTACAGTGCAAGGTTAGAAATTTTACGTGAATTATTTATAAATATATATATATATATATATATATATATATATATATATATATGTGTGTGTGCATTATTTATATATAATTGATTGATTTTTTTCAAGGAAAAATGTTACAGAATCTCCATTACGTTAGATGGAAAGATGGACAACCGAATAATGTAAATGGTATAGAAAATTGTGGTTCAATGCATTCTGATGGTGGACTAAATGATCTACCTTGTGATGATAGTGTTTCTTTCTTTTGTCAACAAAAACCAATGAAATTTTCTATTGAAATTATTAGTCTTCCATGAAATAATAGAAAACAGATAATCGCCAATGAACATCAAAAATTGAATAAGTCATTATAAATCATCCAATTTATAATAATTTTCAAAATATATATGAATGAAATATATTTGTAGTATTATTTTTTCGTCAACATACATTTATTTATATAAAATTATATTAAATATATTTATGATAAATCCGCATCAAATATATACTCATTGTCGAATTTGTCACGGTAAGTTGTTGTAAGTATCACTATCGATTGTTATATTACGGAGCAAAGAAAATAAGAAAAAAAAACCCAATAAGGGATTTCGAACCACAAAAGAAAGCACTCGTTGCGTGCTCTCCAAGTCCCAAATTCTCGGAAGGTTTGACCTTAGTCCTACAACCTAAAAACCGAAATAAAAAGAAATATATATAAAAAAGAAATGCGGACATAAGACAACATTAAACGGAAAGAAAAACTAAGATTGTAAAATGGAAAACGCCACGCCCGAAACATTACGCACGCACGTTTTTACGCACGTGGACGCGCGCGCGTGTGTGTGTGTGTGTGAAAGGTACGTGAAAGTGCGAGGCCACGGTAACAATAAGAGAGGAAAATCTCGCACCGGATGTTGAAACGACTCCGGAAAATGCTTCACAGTAACTAGCAGCCTTTTGTGTACTTTAAGTGTTATTGCATATATTTTTTTTATTCGTGATAATAGACAAAGTAACACGCATACATGTTTTTTATATAATACAGAGTGTTTCAATATGTCACATATAAATATTTTAAAATAAACGTAAATTTAAAATATCAAAAATAATTACGATTAAAAATGTTATATACGAGTTTATATTGTGATATTTATATTAATAAAAATAAATACATCAATGGTTTAATATTTTTAGAATATGTATTTTATAGCGTCCATTTATTATTAAAATATCATGTTATTAAATTTTATTTAAAAAAATGCAATTGCCATGGAATCGCTTAAATCATTATTTATATGTATATAAAAATTTGCTCTTAGCTTCTGTTTGAATTGATAAAATTTTTATTTTAATTTATTGTAAATGATATATATTTATCACCATATTTTTTCATAACTCCATATATAATATAAATAACGCATTTCCGCAAAGACAAACAGTACTTTTAATAGCGTATGATCAAAATGACATTTAAAATTTATAATTTTATACTTATTTTAACTCTTGTTTTAAATATAAATGGATCGAAAGGTTAGTAATTATTAAGAAAAATATATATTTTACATTATTTTTATTATTATGATATATACAATTATAGATTATGTTCTCTATCCGGAAATTAACGTTTTGTTATAAATTTCATAAAACATCAATGAATTGGTTTGATGCACATCAAACATGTTTGTGAGAAAATGCATCTTTATCAACACCCAAAAATGAAATGGAAGTTTAAATTATATTGAAAATCGTTCAAGAATGGGAACCGAAAGCTTAGGGTTCATTTCTGGGATATCACGATATATTTAAAGAATCGGAATTTCTCTCTACAGAAGGTGAAATTATATTCCATTAAATTTTGCACATGATAATTAAAGTATGTTTTAAAAAATAATACAATTTCTAGGTTATAATATTCAATATTATTATCACAAATGGGCCGGCGGTGAACCGGCATGTGGTACAAAAGAAAATTGCGTAATAATGGATAAAAAGGGTTTATTACACGATGCCAGTTGCGATGAGCAATCCATATTTACATGTCAAAGGGAACTATTTCCATATGCAAAAGAACTCGACCGCCATTTTAATTTAAACACAGATCCAGGTCAGTAATGTGTTTCTATTTTAACGGCGACATATATTTCGATGAAATTTAAAAACATTTTTACAGCTTATTTAACGGAACCGCATTCGAGAAAACGTTTTAAATTACATTTGGATCCTAGACCGTGGAATCATGCAGAAAGTGGTCGCTTAGCGTTAATAGAAAGTAAACAAGAAGAAGACTTTTTGGTGAACATGTTCAATAATCCTAGTAATTATGTGTCGAATCGTGATTTGCATACGTATGCTTATATTGGATTTCATGATATATTCAGAGAAGGAAGATATTTTACTGTAAACGGTAATAAAATGTATATGAGTATATATATATATATATATATATATATATATATATATATATATATATATATATTATCATATTATATTATTTAGGAAAAGCATTGACAAGTCTTTCTTATGTGAGATGGAATGAAAAACAACCGAATAATTTAGGCGGTAAAGAAAATTGCGGCTCTATTCATTCCAGTGGCGGACTTAATGATTTAGATTGCAATCATAATATATTATTTTTTTGTGAAAAATCTGCAACGATTACACATTTTCTTCAATAAGATATTATAAAATATACTATCAATTTTTCATTATATGACGATTAATTAAATCAAATTGTTTATGTAAAAAATTTATATATATATATATATATGTGTGTGTGTGTGTGTATATATATATGTTGAATTGAAGATTCAAAGTTAAATTTTCTCACCGGAGTTTGATTTCTCGAAATACGACTATGGCAAGAATCGACTTTTAAGGGGAATCTTAGTTATTTAGGACAAACTTTGGTATGTTCGACTCCATTTGGAGTAACGTTGGAATGGAATTATATAAGGCGTACGTCACACGATCTCATCTTGACTGCATTCTTGCATACAATTCTATGAAGTAAAGTTAGCCAATGGTAGTTGAAATCGACTTAGTAATACGAGAATATATATATATATATAATAGTATTAACGAGTTAAATATTACTACCAATCATGTTATATAATAATAATAAATGTCATCGAATACGTTTAAACTATTTATTAACATGAAATTTATCAATATATGTATATTATATAAATGATATAAATATTGCATATTAAAAAAAGTTTAAGAATCTTTCGTCATTATATAAAAAATATTGAGTTAAATGTGCAATTTATGTACACAAAAAAAAAAAAAATAAAGATGTTTTTTATCACAATTCACATATTAAATAAACAACAAAATTATACAAATAGTTGTATTATTAACAAAGAATGTCTTAGTATGAAATTTTTATACAGATATCTAAAATCAATTATACAATAACTCAAAGTTATATTTACTAAAAATTACAAAAGAAAACATTATGATGCGTTCAAATATTACTAACATAGAATTTTATTGTATATATAAATATATAGTATATATTTGATAAATTTTAGGATTAAATAAATAGATTTTTTTAACATTTTTAATTTCTATATATATATATATATATATATATATATATATATATATATATATATATATATATATATATATATATATTTGACAAATTTATTGTTAGTATATCAGTCTATAAGTAAATCACCATCAGTATCAGCAAATCATAATGGATTCAATTTCCTATATATTTTTTATTATATTCACATTCTTTTTTACTTTGGCTAATGGAAATTCAGGTAAATAATGAAAATATTTTAAATCGACGATTGTAATTAATTGTATTTCATGCTTTTTAATTTGATATTATTATCCAAAATAAAAATAAACGTGTTATAAAATTTTTATATATTGGAAATATTTATTTTTAGGATATGAATTTTATTCACAAGTCAATACATTTTATAAAATTAATAAAACACCGTTAAAATGGATCGATGCTCATTTAAATTGCTTAAGAGATAATGCATCATTAGCGATACCTAAAAATGAAATAGAAGCAATGATAATATTAGAAATATTTAAAAAAAATCTTCCACAAACCGGATATATAGCTTTGGGCTTTCACGATATGTTTTCAGAAGCTGAATTTATTTCTAATGATGGTATAATCTAAATATATATATATATATATATATATATATATATATATATATATATATATACATATATACATTATAAACATTTAAATATTGTATTATTATTATTTTTTAACTTACAATTTAGGTTTTAATATACAATATTATTATCATAAATGGGCCATTGGTCAACCAGATATGGTTACAACTGAAAATTGCGTATGTATGAATAACAATGGTTTGCTTCATGATGCAGATTGTAATCTTTCTTTTCCTTCTATATGTCAAAAAAATCCATTCATAAACGAAGATATTACGAATATACTATTCACCTTCAATACGGATCCCGGTAATTAATTGTAATATAAAAAATAATATAAATAAATATATACGTATCATATTTATTTAATATTTTTTTTCTCAGCTTATAAATTAGAATCTCATTCGCAAAAACATTTCAAATTACACATGGATCCAAAAACTTGGGGTCAAGCTCGTACAATATGTCATGCAGAAGGCGGTCAATTGGCGGTTATTGAAAGTAAACAAGAAGAAGATTTTTTAACAAACATGTTAAATAATCCTGATAATTACGAAACGAAGAAGGATTCAGCGAAAACGGCCTATCTTGGATTTCACGATTTGTTCGTGGAAGGGCAATTTTTAACAGTAAACGGTAAATATCATTAATTATAATATAATAATTTATTGATTTAATTAAGATTTTTTTTTTCAATATAATTTTCAGGTAAAATATTGACTAGTTTACCGTATTTAAGATGGAATACTGCACAACCGGATAATGCAGGCGGTGTTGAAAATTGCGGATCATTGAATATAAGCGGCGGAATAAATGATTATTCATGCGATAAAGAAATAATATTCTTTTGTGAACAAAAACAAACAAAATTTTCATTTGAAATGAGTAAAAAATTTCCTTGAACGTAACAAAAAAAAATCACTTAGAAAATCATATAGAATAAAAATTATACATAAAATATATTAACTTTTGGTTGTATACCTTTATTCGATTAATAAAAAAATATATTTGAATTAAATAAAAATATTTTTAATTTATATATATATATATATATATATATATATATATATATAACCCAAAAAATTTAATGAATCGCCATTGTTCGATTATTAAATTTCTTTAAAGAATGATGATGTCGATAACCGATTCTTATATATATATATATATATTTTTTTTTCTCGATTTTTAATTAAAATTGTTTTGTGAAATTAATTTACAGGGAAAACTTTTTGTGCGAGAAAATTTTCGCGCGTTTCGAGCCCCTTATTAAAAGAAAAATATTTCGGTTGTAATCCGATAAACCGGCAAAACCGAGTCGAAAAAAAAAATACCGAATATTCTTCGTACATATTTTTGAGGATAGAAATTTAATTTGATCGAAACCCTTCTTTGTTTTCTCTTCTTGTTTACTTTGCTATATTTTTTTTTCTCTAGCGTGGAATGCATTAAGGGTATCGATTTTATAATCTCATATTTCAGGTCGAATCAAAAGAAAATGATTTTTTTATCCTTGTAAAATATACCATTTTTTAATACTTCGTCCTCATTATCGAAGATTTTATATTATTGTTTTGTATCATATAATAGTCTTTTATGGTAATTTATACTGTTAAGAAAAAATTTAAAACAATTCATGACTCACTGTTATAATCAATATATATTTTTTAAAGATTGAATATAAAATATGATTTATGTATATTTTATATATAATTTTATGATAAAAAACTTATGAATTTATGGAAAATTCAATAAATTTGTATACAAAAGAATCTTTTATAAAACGCCAAAAACATAAAAGACATTCTCTCTTTTTTCATCTTTAAGTTTTTCGCTTTTAATTTGTTTATTATTAAGCCGACGGAATGAATAATAAAAAAAATTAAAATTTCTTTTTTTCTCGCTTTCACTTTCGTGAAATGATCTCACCATTGTTTCCAAGATACACTTCGTCATTTTTATTTTAATATACGTCAAACCCGTCTCTGATCTCGGGTCAAAATAAAAACAAACATATTTGATGGATAGCTTCACTCGATTCAAGGTTTTTTTTTTCATTTTCGATAAACATTATCAAGCCTAGAATAAATATGAAATCTCATTAATCAGACACGCTCAATAAAAAAAAATTATATGTGCATCATGATTATGAGAATAACTTCATATATAGTATATAAATATTATTTTTATCGAAATATTTATATTATACAAATATAATAATGTTTTAGTCTCGTCTTAAAAATTAGGATCATAGATTTTTTTTGTTGTAAAGCAATAAAAAAATTTACTATTTTTAATATATTTTTTTCAAAATATAAATAGAAAAACATAGATATTTCCGAGACGTGACAACGTTTTAAAAACAATACGCTTGACTTAATTTTTATAGAGTCGATTCAACATTTTTTAAAAAAGTTTATTATTTTACACATTTTTATTAAACTTACACTGTTCGTATATTAGTTTGTTGGAGGTGGAATCGTGTAATTGATTTTTCTATCATTTTCCAATATTTATTTGAGTTAAAATTTTGCATACTTGTACATTCTCGATGACAATACACAAATCGATTAACAGTTTTATCAATTTGCACTAAAATCTAATTTTATTAAGATAAAAAAAAATATTGATTAAATAATTTTCTAATATAGGTCGATTATTTCATATATTTAATTAATTGTAACATGTAGAATGTGTATGTTAAGCGATATTTTTTTTTTGTAACAAAAATAAAAATGCTACAATCTTCAATATATAATAACACGAAAAAGCTCTTGTATTTCAGTTGAAAACTGCCGGATAATTGCGAGCTTTGTTTTCGTTTATTTCGTTCACTTTTCCGAGCGCCGATGGCTGGAAAACACTACTAAACTCTAGTTTAGGGGCATCGATAAAAGCTCTTTTCGCAGGCATTACGATCAATTGTGTCAACACTATCTGGTCTTTTGTATTTTAAAGCCTATTCACTTGTTGAAACAAGAACGAAAATTGTTCTTCGCAAGAGTGCCGTCGCACTAGTCGAAAATGGAATTGCAAGCGAAAAAGAATCGTATCTCGATTGGAATCTATTCCTATTGTTCAATTAGTGTACACTGTTTATAACCGCTCACATGAAAATAAAATTGATTTTATATGGAAAAAATATATATATATATTTATATATTAAAATTATAAAAAAAACATTGCCGCATACTATTCTAAATAAATGTTGCAGATTAATAAGGTAACAAATTCGGGTCGCAAAGGAACGATCTTTTATGCAAGTTTCTCTACGACTGACGGAGGACATCTGTTACAGGATTTAAATATTCAGATTTCACTGTCCCTCTTGCCATTCGTGGGATAGTTCAACCCTTGTGTGCTCTTACGATTTTATTTCTTGTTTTTTCTAGTTTTCCTCTTTTTTTTTTTGTATAGCATTTTCGTTTTGCTTCTCATTGTCTCTCGTCGTCGTCTTCGGAGCTAAAAGGAATCTGTACGTTGTCAGAGGCTAAAATAAAATTAAAAACTCAAACTAAAAAAAAAAAATGCGGTATTCAAATGTGTATATTTTGCATCAGCATCAGAGTAATCTACTTTAAAATATGGAAAAAGGTAATGATACTAATGCATTATGCATTTCATAATAGATGTTTTGTTTTTAAAACATACGTATTTTTCATACAAAATATAAATAAAACTATTAGTAGAATATATTATATTTTAATTTTGATATGTATGACTTTGACTATTTAATTATTATTTAAATTCGCTCCAATATCGTATATGTTTGATATCTATTTTTTTTTCATAAAAAAAAAGAATCGTACAATACGAGAATGCAAAAAAAATCGCTAGATGAAGAAGAAAAAGTTACAGACGAATCTGTTTTCTCCAACTTATTCCGTCAATCTTATTTTCCCGGCTTAAAAGCTAACAAACACGTACACATACATAAAAATGCGCTTTAAAAGCGTTTTTTTTTTCTTTGCACAGAAATAAAAAGAATAAAAAAAAACGAGCGAAAATGTACGGCGATGGGGGGATGAGAGAAAGAAAGGAAATATTCGCCATTAATGCAAATCCATTCTTTTCGCTCGGGCGAGTAAATTAAAATGTAAACACGCCCCTTAGCGTGTGTACGAATTCGTCGGAAAGTTTGAAAAGTGCTCTTTTCCGGTCGAAAAGGAAAATTTTTACGAAACGAGCAAAGGGAAAAATTCAACGCGAGCGAATTCATTCATCTGCATTTTTTTTTCTGGTGCTATTTTTTTTTCTCGTGTTCACTGTGAAAATTTGCAAATGTTCTTCTATATAAGGCTTGGATGCCGTTACGTATTTTAATAATACAATTAAAAATATATTTTTTTGCATCAAATTTGCAAATAAAATTAATAATAGTGTAATAATTTATATATATATATATAACAACATTTTCTTTTTAATTAAAAATGTTTAAATTAAATTAAGTTATCAGTAATAGAACTATTGTGACCAACGTTAATACATCTTAGACTAGTGCATCAATTTAAATTACATCCTTTTTCCGAAAGAATAAACTCCATATACTTAACAAAACTCTAGTAGGACACTTATGACAAGATGAAAAACGACATATATGACACGGACACTTTCCAGATATGATGAAAAACGACATATAAAAGAAAAGAAACCTCAAGCTGATTTATGGACCAGCTCAAGAACATGGTATCTAAAAACACACACACACACACACACACATATATATATATATATATATATATATATATATATATATAATATCAGTTGTTTAAAGATGCTAATGTTATATTTTTTTAAATATTTTACACATCAAATATTATGGTAAATAAAAGATGAATATAAATAAAGATGAAATGAATGAAGGCAGATCTTGTCTAGACTCTTAGATTATATTATATGATCAATCGTTTTCTTCAATTTTTTTAAATCAGTCTCAATTAATATATGAAAATTTAATAATATTTTATTTCATCGTACATACACACATTAATATTTCATTTATTTTACTTTATATTTAAGACCTTCAAATATCTTCAATTTAATATGCTAACGCCTATAATTGTTAAGCGAAAAGTTTCTTTCAGACTAATAATACAATTTTCACTGAATCGTAACGTCTCTAATATAATTTTTACTTTATAATTCGTAAATAATTTATAATTTTAAATTGAAATATAGACGATATCAAGATTCCAACAGGAATCTCATTAGCTCTTATATATTTTTATTTATATGTGATTTTTGTCTAAATTTGCATCGTATTCAATATTGAAATCAAATTTTTTTTCCTCGTCGAAATTCGCCCTTTTCGCATTGAACTTACGAAACATCCCCCAAATTTTGGAGCATTAAATAGAAATTCGACAAGAACATTTCGTTGGCTTCCTACAAAGTATTTGACATTTCCTACATATTTCACGTTCACCCTCTCCTATTTGTTGAAGTATTTCGTCTGTGAAAATCTACAATATCCCAACATTAACCCTCATCGTTCAATTTAAATACCAATATATTTTCCAAAGAATGATCAATTTAAATTTTACAATAAAGAACACGTTCCATATCAATCTTCTCATTCAAAATATCAATTTATTTTTGATATAAATTAATAAAATATATTTTAAAAAATATAGGAATCAAACAGGATTAAAAAAAATGAGTCCTGCCAAGATGCCATATTCCTTCGGGAGTCCTGAAAGCTTTTAGCCGCGCAAACGAGACGTTTCAGGAAAGGGGAAAAAAGGAACGCAAAGGAAAACTACTCTAATTCGAAGCGATCAACCCTTTGAACGCCTCGTCTTACTTAATAGAATGACTCCATTAACGAATATTTCGTATAATTAATTCATAGTTTAATTTATATATAAATAAAATTGAAAAATAAGATATAATAATATTTAAAAATTTAATGTGTGATTATAGTTATTTTGAAATGATAAAAAAAGAATTTATTTTAAATTTTGTATTTCCTTGAAGAAAATAATGTTTTGAATTAATAATCTTCAAGTTTTAAATAATTAATTTTAAATTTCTTTATACAAAATATTTACACAATAAAATTTTTTTTTTTTCATATTTATTATTAAAATTCGAATCAATTTATATGAACACAACAATGTAAAAAATATATAAATATAAAAGATTAAATAAGCTCGCTCTTGTGATGTCACTTTTTTATACCTTTAAACTTTATTCGATTTTATATTTTATAGCATAAACACACACACACACACATACAAAATTATTAATATTGAAGTCGCAATATCGTAGATATATTACATCACGTGCTTGCACATGATAAAAATATGATATTACTGACACAAGTAATCGATCACGTGTAAATATGAAAACAATATAAATGATAGCATTTGTGGCATGTGTCTATGATGAAGTATCACGCAATGCACTGCTTTACACAAGCAATATATTCAAATTTTCATATAAAATTCACTACTATATATGTGTATATAAATATATACATATATGTATATTTATTTTTGTGAATATGTACTATGGCTAAAAATAATGTGAGCTTTTACGCGGCGCACCTTCGAAGATGTTTTCTCGTCGTAATGTTCGCCTAAAAGGATATGTTTCGTGAAAAATAAAAACGAACACACTTTTCCATGTCAACGTGCAGACGTATTCAACCGGAACACGTTTTTTTATTTTATATCGTGAAAATGTTAAAAATCTTATATATAAGTAGAGTGATTTATATTTAATTGTATTAGATTTACAGTGTACTAATTGGCTGTTTCACATACAATGAAAATTTAAGAAATTACTTATGCGATCGTATCTTGTATTATATGCATACAGTCAATTCTCGTATTACGACGAAAAAAAATCATTAATTTTTTATAGTTTTTGCTATTATTTCAACTTATTCCGTCGAAAATGAAAAACTGACTGTATATGCAACGAGTATAATAATTTCATGAATAAAATCAATTATATAAAAATAAATCAAAATTGACAAAAAAATATATATATCATTGTACTCATATATAAAATACGATTTATAATGTTTTTTTTTTTCGGTTGCGTTGAATAAAATAGAAAAAAAGTTGTGAATTTTTCGCGCTCGCAGTGCCAATAAATTTTTTGATTTATGAACGTGAAAATATTCCGAGAAATTATTAATTGCGAACACTAATAAAAATATTCTGAATCTTAGAGAATGATTTAGGAGCTTTTGCGCAGTCAATAAAAGAGTTATTTCGCCGTATCGCAGAATAAAAGCGACAAAACCATAAATTATCCGTTCGTAATGAATGCGACTTTTCTTCTTGTGTATTCTAGCGAAAATAAATCGTATTTTTGTTCACGATTTTTTTTTTGGCTGTATTTTTATTTTTAAATCGTATTTTTTTTTCATAAATAATAATAAATTATTTTCAATTTAATAATCGTTTATATTCGATATTTTTTTTTCGCAAATTTTCCTTCCTTTTATTCGATATTTTTAATTAAAAGTTAGACAGATTCATCAGAAAATACAGCGCGCTTTTGAAAAGTTTCAGCCTTTGTTGTATCGAAGAAGATTCACTTTTGAGATTCATTCTTTTTATACACATTTATATATATATATATATATATATATATATATAAATATAATTAATAAAATTAGTGTCTGTTGGTTGTTTTATATTGAAATTTAAAGCATTTTATCGTATTGTGTCGAAGTTCCCATAGGAAATCAGTAAAACTAACTGAAGTTTTAGTGCTGATGCTATACAAAAACCAATATAGTCGGATTTGTGAAGTGCTTTCACGACACACTCAATATCCAGATATATTGCATATGCGTTTTCGAACAGCAAGTATTCTCTGCACAACTTGAAATATTACCCACTACACGAGGGTCACACAAATAGTTAAGCCATATCGAAATTATTCTTATAAATTTTTCAATATTTCTCTCATAATTTTTAATAATTTATTAAATAAATTTCTTATATAGGTCAATAACAAATAAAAAATTCTATATATATTAAGCTTATTTATTACTTATATAAAAAATAATAATAATACAAAATTTCTGTATGTATACATTAAATTTACAATCAAAATAAAAATATTATTTTTTATATTATATAGATTGAAGGTATATATTGTATATAATAATTTTTTAAGTATTCGAATGTTTAAAAATGTGATCTTTTAAAATAAGCCTCGTCCACATTTCGTGTATTGTAGCGGAAGAACTATAAAACTACTTTGGTATATCGCATGTGCGGATTTTATAACCGTAAACATTTCTTACATAAGCGAATCCAACGATCTGTGAAGACAAGTCTCTCGTATATTATAGAAAGAAAATATATTAGAAAAAAATTTGATCACGTGCAAATCGTATCTAAATATTATGACAACGGCATTTATATGGTAATAAAATTCAATAGAAATTGTCATACTATATCATGATATTGGAATCCGGTTAAATAAAATTGACAATATTGAAAAGACAACAACAATAAATAAATATTTTTATTTTAACAATTATTATATATTTAATAAAAAAAAAGATAAGAATTATAAATTATTTTTTTGGATATTTATTTTTATTATATTATATGTGACAAATTTAAAGACAATATTTATATACTATTAAAGTGTATATTTAAAAAAATATATATTTAACATAAAATCAATAATATTTATAGCATAGAATACATTTTATCTAAATATTGTCGAAAATTAATTAACAATATTTACATTTTATAAGAGGTAGCTTTTATTAAGCTCGTATTATATTATATATAAATACATTAGATATTCGAAGAGTAAACAGAGAACCGTTGATAACATTATTGATTTATTATAACAATTAATTCATATTAATCAAACGACTTTAGAAATAAATTATGATAATAATCTCGACAATCCGAAACGACACAATCCCTTTTTAAGCACTTCGTCTAATACCTAATATAATAATATTATATAAGCGACGTTCAAAACTTCAATAAAACCCTATAATCCCGAGATTGAATTCGAAACGATATATATATATATATAAAATTACAAAACAACGACTTTGCACGTTGTGCAACCTTATATTCGATATTATTACAACGCGTCTGTAAATAAACGAAATTATTCGTAGAGCTTTTGGATAATGCATTCGACGAAAGCGCGGAACGTTCTCTTTAACCGATTTCAGAAAACCGACGACCGAAGCTTTCGGAAAACAAACAGCGAAACAGCTAATTGCATTTTAATAATTTCGTATTAAAACTATATTATTTATATAAATATATATATATATATATATATATATATATATATATATATATATATATATATATATATATATATATATATACATAAACACGTATTGTTATCGCTAAATATAAACTTTGTTCCCAATTATCGTACGTTAAAAATATTAACGAACTGTAATTCCGTCGGATGCGCAATTAGCGAAAATACGCTAATTGTGTGTGCGCCCGTAAAACCTCTCAACTTAACCATTGTAATAAATAACAATAATACGGCAACAATTAAATTAATTATATAACGACGCGGCCAAATTTAAAACATTTCCCTCTATTTCTCTTGTGTTTCTCTCTGGATGTCTGTCGCTTTTAATGCGCCACACCCTTAGATGTTTAGGAATAGCGGTTTATATATAGCGACTAGGGAATACGGGGTGTGTTGACATGATGTTTGATTTAAAATAGAATATTTTAAGTATATATGTATGTATATATATGAAGGAAATTTCATGATTTTTTAGTAAAAAAAAAAAAATATTGTGATCATATCTCAGCCTCCGTATTCGCCAAACATGACTCCATGAATATCATAAAGAGAACTTTGAAAGGCTGTTGCTTTAAAAGTGCTAATACTTTAAAGTGCATTGCTGAAAGATTTCTTAAAGATATTTCAAAGATCGAGTTCCAGAAGTGTTTCGAAGATTAGAAGAAGCGCTAGCAAAAGTGTAACAATATCTAATGGGAACTATCTTGAAGTGGATTACAACAACAATGTAGACGAATAAAAAAAAATATTTATTATTGTTTAACATATGTATGTTAAACAATAATAAATTTTTATTTCAATTTTTATAAATAATAAATTCGGTTTTTCTTTAATAAAATATTAAAAATGTATTTTTTCCGCTATTACAAAAAAAATATTTTGTTTAGAATAAAATTAAAAAAAACAATAATAAACTGATAGTGTAATTATTATAGGATCTCAAATTTGAGAATAATTTAAATATCCGATCGAATACAATAAAAAATAAATTATCATCGCAAAAAACGCTTCGAGTAACCCTAAAAAATATATATAAATCTAAAACTAGCTACCTACCTGATAAATAAAAATTTAACCACCCTCTGACTAAAAATTATGCAATCAAATAGACCAGATAGGTAATCTTGTATTAGGGGTTGAGCCGATATAAAAATCATAAATATAGTCACTTTGAACCGTTTTCAAACCCCCTTCCCCCTCATCGCTCGCCAACTAGGTGCAATTACAAGAAGTTTGCCCCCCTCCCCACCCCGGCCACAGTTCAACCCCAACCGGTTCCACGTGAAATTCATTATCTTCGGATAGTCTTTTGTGCACGTTTCGTGCACAGAAAATATCCATTAAAATTCTCGGTCGTTCCGCCGCGACGTCTGAACCAGATATGAACCGAGACCGGAACTCGCGCCGCGCAAAATAAACCGTTTATTTAATTTTATACAACTACTTGTGCGAGAATTCGCATAATTATACAAAAATTATATAATTTGAAAAATATATATAGGATGTTTTTTTTTTTTTTTACAAAGATATAAAACTTTATATTAACAACACTTTTTGATATGTACATTATTTTGGCAGTTATTATTTATTTTATATTTAGTTTGATGTACCATTACATCATATTTAGACTAATAATATTTGAAGAACGCCTGAAAATTGTGCATTTTTATGAAAACTATGATTTACTTCTTCGCACATTTTACAGTCGACATAATCGTCCATCAGAATAATTAATTCGAATAACCATGGATCCGATAGTGCATAAATTTTAATCTATAGGTTAACAGGTGACGTCAGAGTCGTTACACAGTGCAAATTGAAGAAGTTATTGCTGTTGAACTTAATATTGAGGAAGATCTAAATGAGTTCATTCGGTATGGTTCTCGATAATTAGAGCCGTGTCCATCTACTTTATGCAACATTTGGATTTGAGGATTTACAAAATTCAATTCGTGTTTAAGAATTGAAGCCACCCATTATTTTTAGTAAATAGATTCAAAACTAAGTTCCTGGTGAAAATGGACCTGTGAATTATTCTTCTAAGTCATGCAATTTAATACTACTGGGACTATGTGAATTGATGCAAAAACTGATCGAAAATTGGACTTCACGTTTAGATTTCCTCATAGCCGACTACGGAAGCCAAATATTATATAACATAAATCATATTCGAGTAATTATCTTTTGAATAAAATCAAATAACATCATTTATTTTAATTTAAAGTTTTATATACTTAAAAAAAAACATCCTATATATATATATATATATATATATATATATATATATAAAATTAAAAAAATGATAGGCTGACAGAATATTTTTTATTGTTCCACGTCGACAATTATAAGAGTGTCAGAATCAGTCGCTCTGATGACACTGAAGCATTTTTACGTCATATTTTTTGTTCAAACCCCCCCATGTGAATTAATTCGTTTATATATATATATATATATGTGTGTGTGTGTGTGTGTGTGTATGTGTGTGTGTGTCGCCTTTTTACGTACCCCGTTGCTTCTTCCGTTACTTGCCTTCAACGAATGCTATTAAAATGTTAAGAACAATTTTCCGAGAGAACCTGATGGGGCTTTGGGTAACGATGTAGAACGGGCGATGAGGGAAACAAAAGTGGATGTTCCCCAGGGCATAGTGAGGAGCGCGATATAATTGTTAGGATTATATGCGATTGTCAAAGCGGTGTTCCGATTCATATGCAAATACGTGTATCTACATAATATTATATTATTCTACACATAAATATATTATATATGTATAATGCGTAATTTATATATATATATATATATATATATATATATATATATGTGTGTGTGTGTGCGTGTGTTAATTTGTATAGGTTTACTTAATCGATATTGAATAAAAATATTACTTAATTTTTTTTTGATTTTATAAATAATAAAGGAAATCTGATATCAGAGAAAATAATCAATTATATTCTTATCATATATATTTTTTTCATAATTGATACCGAATTACCTTTTTAAAAGTGTTAAAAATATATGTAATAATACAGTCAGTTCTCGACATACAATGAAAAAAATGTTCATTTTTTTAAATATATAAATTTCTTATATAATAATTTTCGTCACATGTAATTTCGTACATCTGCAATCAATTATTCAGATGATATTCGACCATAAGACAAAATAATACTTATATTACTTACGTATTTACTTAATCAACTAAAATGATAACAATTTAAATTTGAAAATCATATATAAAAGACATTATATTTGTTCATGTCTATTATATTATTTTATTCATTTTTGTATGAAATTCAACTTATGACTGTAAAGGAACACTTATTATTAAATCAAGAACTGACTAGTTTTCAAAAAAAAATATATATATATATATATATATATGGTTCGGTTAAATTGCAAGTTAACTCAAACCGATGCATGTTCAAATCCGAGTACATAAAATTTCATAGTACTACATAAATATCGTAATATCATATATAACCAACGTCTGGTATATTCGTGGAGTATTTTCTTTCGTGAAATATGAGTTTATCGATTTTCCCTGCCCTATAACAACATGTTTGCTTATGATTCTATATATAAATGTTGCGAATTGCATTTAAATGATAAAAATAAAAATATTTTTTTTTTGTTAATAGTGAAAAATTCTTATTGTCCGTTAATTATTCTTTAGAAAGTTCACGTTTTCATAATTTGAGTTGTTTTAAAAATATATTTTTTAATAAATATTTTTATATCGATAAAATTTGTAAAGAATGTGTCTGAACAAAATTTTCTTAATTTTAAAATAACATTCCTTTAACATTATAGAAAATCTTTTGTGAATTAATTTTATATTAAATTTTTGTAAAATTTATTTAACATTTTAATCTGTTTAGCTTGATTATCATTTTTACAAATATTATTTTAACTAGAATTTTTTATTATTAATTTATTTAATGTAAGTTTCTAATATATAATTCGATAAAAAATATGTCTATTTTTTTAGAAATCGCTGAAAATATATATAATAAAAAATAGGTTACTATTATTTCTTTACAATAATTGATTTATGATAACTTAGTCGATATTATAATACATATTTAGTTTTATATGAATAACTATAATATATAGAAAATTTAAAGATACGTTTTCAAATAACGAAAATTGCCTGTCATGTATACCAGAATATATATATATATATATATATATATATATATATATATATAATGTGTGTGTATGATTGTATGCATATACTATATACAAAACCAAACTAGTTTCTTTGAAAATTTTTATTTGATTTAACATGAACTTTGTTTATATTTTCCATAGCGAAACGAACTCGAATGCGAACGACGCTTTTCATAATAAGAAAAACGCGACTTACATCGGAAATGTTTTGTGAAAAATTTTCATTTTGGAACGGGGACAAACGTACGATCGTTATCTCTATAGTAGCGTTCAAGAACAGCAATTTTTCACTATATTGACGATAGTGCAGAATAAAAATTGCATAATATCTAACAAACATATTTAATATCAAATACGGCGACGTTTCGAAATACGTACAACGCTATGTTATATAATAAAAATATTAACAATTTTTAAAAATTGTTCATATATAATATAATATAATATATTATAGATAATAAATAGTACGCGTCTCTATTCTAAAATATAAAAATAAAAAAAAAATAGAAAACGGAGAAAATCGACGACAACCGACCTTCCCTTTCCGCCATTGAAAAAAAAAGTTGGCAAAAAGGGGACAATGTGAAAAAAAAAAAGTGGAAAACCGACCGTGCACGGCCGGAAAACTTTGAATCGGTCCATTCATCAAGCATTGTCGACCGAGAGGGGTGCTTAGTCACCGTGAAAAATGGCGTGATGATCGCGCTACGAATTTATATATACTGTGTTCCAAAAAAAAAATAAAAAAATAAAAATAAAATAAAATAAAAGGCTTTCATTCTCAGTATTGCGCTTATAAAATTTATGGATATATTTTATATTATTATTTTTGATATTATATATTATGGATTTTAATAAAATTCGGAGTCTATATATCGATTTCTGTACAAATATGGTGGAAAACTTTCAGAATTTTCATTAGAATATACTGTTCATTCTCTCTATGCTGCTAAATAAATCAAGAATATTTTTTTATCATATATCAAAAATTAAATTATAATATTTTATTCCATCTAATATAAAAATTATTTTATAATATATTCAGAATAAAGTATTGATATTTAGAAAATATTCTTAAAATTAAGTAAAATTCTGTTAAAAACACGTTATCTTGAAATTTGATAAACAAAATCTAGTTTCATAAATATTAACACATCCATGATTTTCCATTTTAATATTATGACTATTAAAAATATAATAATTTAACTCATTTTCAAGTCTGTATTATATTAAAATAATAAGTGGATTAGAAAAATATTTTCTTTTATATGTCGTCGTTTTTTTATTTCTAACATAATTTATATAATAATATATATTACAAAACATATATATTTTTATATAATTCATCAGAAGAAATTAACATATATATAATTAAACATTATATATTTAAAAAAATATTGTTTAATAAAATAACAAAATATTAGTATATATTATGTATTATAAAAATATAAATAAATAATATCTTTATATACGTTTTTTATGATTTTATATTATATATATATATATATATAAATATATATATGTATGTGTGTGTGTTTATGTGTTCGTTTAACGTGTAGGTTTATTTATATTTGTCGGTACGTGGTGCGTATAAATAAATGTATGCGCGTCGGAAAATTCGTAGGAAAAACGCGAAACGGGCGTGGCGAGGAAAACCCACCGCGTCGTGATTGATACCACGTGAAAACAGTTAAAGATGATTTCGGGGAAAATGCCTAGGCAACGAGATAGCGTTTCTGTTTCGCTGTACAAATTATC
Source organism: Leptonema lineaticorne (assembly GCA_024500535.1). NCBI lineage: Eukaryota > Metazoa > Arthropoda > Insecta > Trichoptera > Hydropsychidae > Leptonema > Leptonema lineaticorne. The sequence continues at coordinate 7,513,350 of JANIJI010000021.1, forward strand.
TTGATTGATTACTACATACGCACACACACACACACACACACACACACACACATATATATATATATATATATATATATATATATATAAATATATGTAAATCTTAAAAGATTATATATATTAAAATTATATGGTAAAATAAATATATAAATCGGTTATCTTAAAAGATTATCTAAAGTCTTTGTAAATCTGAGTTATATTTTAAATATTCACAATATTCGATATTTTTTATTGTTCAGTCAATATTCGGAAATATTTTTTTTATGATGCAAAATTAATAAATCGTTCTATTTTTAGTCGTTTTTCATATGAAAAATTCTATTTTTATAAATGGAAATTGAAAAAGTGATATAGAATATACAATTTACCAGAAATTCGTATATTTTTATAAATCTATATCGGATTTATTTTTATATATATATTATTTATTTTTCAATTTTTATTCATTTTACTCAATCGCCATTTAATAAATCATTTATTTTATTTGAAGATTAAGCATAAAAAATCGTTTTATTTATTATATTTTAATTTAAGATTTGAGCGTTTTTTTTTTCACTATTTGTAAATGTTTTTCTTTTAGGAATATTCAATGTCAACGGATGTAATAAATATTTAATTTTATTTCACATTTATTTCGTGCTAAAAGTGGATTATTCATTAAATCAACAAAATAATATTTAAATTACATTATTTTTCATCTATAAAATATTATTATTATTAATTTAAAAATTGAATAATATATAGAAAAATATAAAAGAATTACTCTCAATTTTATATTATATATTGAACGTTTGACAAATTTAATTAAAAGAATACTGCACAGCGTAGAATAGCGAACTTTGCGTGCGTTCTTCAAAAGAACGGAACTGTAAAAAAAATCATGTAAAATAATTTAATATATATATATATATATATATATATATATATATATATATAAAATCGCAAAAAAAGCAAGAAATTAAAGCGAGGTTGACCCCTCTCGACAAAAACATGTGGGTCAAACAAAATATTCAGACACCGGAATGCAGTCGTTATGCAAATTTTCACAATGTGCAATGCAGCGGAAAGACAACGTATAGCAATTGTACAACTTCATTTATTCATACAATTTTTTTTTTACTACATTTTTTTTCTATGTGTTCACGAAATAATTCGATTTTCTTTCAGTTTGAAAACAGAGTAGTAATTTAATTGAACAAAAAAAAAAAAAAAGGTTCCGATTTCTATTTTTTTTCTATATTTATTTAATTTACTTAACAGTAAAATATAAACGATACAACTACGAAATATATAGTTGTATTTTTTATTTATATTTCATTAAAATTAAATGCTAACCTTTTATAATTTATTTTTTTATATACACACAGAATATTCTTTTTTATTTAAATATTTTCATTTTAAAATATAAACATAATAAGAATGAAAAATTTAATTTAATACAAAATAAATCTTAATTAAAAAATATTAAAGACTTCATTACCTGTTATGAAACTAGAAAAGAGATTAATTCTAACCCTATAAAGACCAATATTTTTTTTAATATCAAACAAAAATATTAATATGTTTATATTACATAGATTAAACAAAAATAAACATGTCATTTAAAAATTTGTACTATTGAGCAGATTTTTTTTTAATATATTTAAAAAATGAAATAGTATAATATTTGTAAAATTTTAGGATTATTTTTAGCAAAATATAAATTGTGTTATAATATAAAATTCCTATTATATCTAACACAAATGATATATTTCTATTAGGGCCGTCGTCGCTTTGGGGGTTTGTTGGCGATGGCGTAAATTACGAGTTAAGGCTCATAGTTCACAATCTAGCACTATCTATCACTATCTACAACAACAGACCACTATTCACACGTTCAAATTTGTAGATATACTTGTATCTAGATATGTGAAAGCTCAACACTAAATTTCAATTGACGTCGCGCACAAACCGAACACAACGCGAAGGGATGAGTTTTGAATTCGGGCCGTGTTACGATTCTTTATTTATTTGTCACTTTATTTATTGTGGGGGGGGTGTGTGGTGAAAAAAGATAGAAATAAGAGAAAAAAAAAGAACACCGCGTGTATAGAGAAGCGATTTAAAGAATGTTATCGCAAAATCGCGCGCGATGAAAAGATCAACGGGACGACTTTTAGAAAAGAAAAATCGTTTTGAATTTATTGGAAACGAATTCGTCCGCTCTCGTCTCGAAGTTATTTGGAAAATGTTCCGCGGCGTTGGAAAATCGATCGTTGCGAAGAAACGCTACGATTTTCTTTTTTTTTTTAAACGAAACTAACGTGAAAATTTTCTAGATTTAACTTACGAATCGCTGCATTGAACACTATTGACTCTGATAGTTCAACGTTTAGCGTCGCGGTAAACTTTTTAGATGGATATAAAAAGCTTATTTTTTTTTTTGTAAAATGAAAAATTGAAAATTCTTCCAACGGACTAGATGAAAATTTTTATATTATCGATATAATTAATTTTATAATAATATATACGTTATATAAATTTTACGATTAATATAACACTTCAGTCAAATTGTATATATATTTATACAAAATTTTCATGCTAATTATATTATCTTTAAATTTATAGATTTTCCGGAAAATACATATGAATTTTAAATAATGGATTTTGATTAATAAAAAAGGAAGCAACTATCGAATTTACATTTATTTATTTTATAATTTTATCATATACAATTACAAAATTACAATAATTCTCATATATATTTTTTATGTGATCATTTTTTATATTTTCATACATTATTTATTATTAATAAATATATTTAAATATATTTAATTAATTCATAAAAGTTAGGATACATTTATCACTGTGCCGTCGGAGGTACAAATGGACCCAAGAGCGGTGTTCCGTCGACCTCTTTGCCCTCGTTGTATTCATTTTCCGGCTTTTCTCGTATAAGACGTATAGTGGCAACACGTTATATATATATATATATATATATATATATATATATATATATATATATATATATATATATATATATATATATATATATATATATATATATATATATATATATATATATATATATATATATATATATATATATATATAGGAAAACCGGTCACACAATATATGTGTGTCAAAAGTTGTATATTAAGTCCACATGTGAAGTTTGCTTTTGAAAATGCGTTTTTGAGATGAAAACGATTGGAAAAATCCTATCGAATACGTCTAGCAATATAATGCTATTCGACTAACAAAAAATTTAATCGAAATTTCTAGTGAAAGATAGCTGAATCATCAAATTTACGTTTGATCAATATAATTATTATTATTTTTCTTTGTAGAATTTGTTATATTGTAATATTTAATTTTTTAATATATAATATTTTCAATTTCCTTATGAAAAATAAAAATAAATTAGAAATACGACAGATACCTTTCCGGTTTTACGACGTTTATTTATTTTCGTCATTGGCTTTATGCCCGGTATTCAGATAAGGAATTTAATATATTGCTGCATTTTTATTATATTTTATGTATGGATTTCTATAAATAAATAATTATATTTAAATAATATTACATATAATATGTAATAGAATATTGTTTTTTCTACTAATTAAAAACTGTTAGATTGAGTCAACACATTTTCATTCTGACTTTTAACGCAATTGATTGAAAAAAATTTATTAAAAATAGAATAATTTAAATAAAATTAAAAAAAATATACATTGAAATCATATTTTAAACGTTACATAAATTGTTAATAATATAAAGATGCGATTTCAAGATTGGCGATCCCTGCTATAGAACCATGTAATACAAAATAGAATATTGATTTAATTTCGAAAAACATTGTTCGAAATAAAACGTTACGCATTATGACTCGAAGGGATGTACGAATGCCAAGAGAGTAAAAAAAATATAGAGAAAGGTTTTTACTTCGTGTATTTTCATTGTGAATATTTTATATACATCTGTACGTAAAATACTAGTTTTCCTATCCTATTTTTCTATCTGTCTCATATCCGTTGGAATTGAATAAGGGATGAAATTTGTCGTGGTAAAATCAGATTAGGCACTGTTTCTGTTTAATCTTGATCGACAATAAAATGCAATCTGTACGTAAACAATGAATTTATATTCTGTACGGAAAATTATCTTGTTATTTTCTTCGATCCTATATTTGACGTTGTTAATTTTACCGTGTATAAAGTATTATATTATACATATATATAACAACATATTCAGTTTATTATGTATATATTATAAAAAAATAATAATTTATATATATATATATGTATTGTAATAACGTTCTTAATGCGTGTATTTATTGTATAAAATAGGATTAAATATTTATAACTTTCTCATACCTAAATATATATATATATATATATATATATATATATATATATATATATATATATATATATATATATATATATATATATATATATAAATTACGTTTATGGATAGACTCAAAATAGACTTTTAAAATAGTTAAAATTAAACATGGATACTTTTATATATATATATATATATTCAGAAATATAAAAGTAGACACAAAATTTTACCCAAAAATGTTTAATGATAGATTTAAACTGAAATTTCTATATTTAACTCTATTGCCCTTTTATTGATTATTATTTATTATTTATGAAATCGAGTAACCGACTTAGTTTCAAAAATAGAATTTCACATATTATACATTATTGTTTTACGTATATACGTTTCGTAAATATGAATTTAATTTGATTCGATATTCTAGTTATAACATTAAACATATAATAATAATATCAATTAAACTACCATAAATGTTACATTATTAATTCATTTCGACAAACAGTTTACAGTAAAATTTTGTTACTCCGCCCCAAAAATAAGTCGATATCAAAATAATTGCTTCTAATATTTAATGAATTGATTTATATTAGAAATATTTAAAATATTGTAAGTAAAATAGATTTTCATTCTAAACTTACCAAATTTCTTGTACAAAACATTATTATATGGTTTTTAATTTTTATGATTTTTATTATTTTTTAGATGTAAATAATTTTAAAATATTTATAATTTATTTAATTATATAGTTTTTGAAAAATAATCGATCTTATATATCGTAAGAGATTATTTAATTTAATGAAAAAATACCAGAAATTATAATATTTAATCATAATATTTAATCTATTTTGAAAGTAATTTTAGGATTATAAAATTTCATGTGAATAATATAATCAAGGTTTATTCAAGAAAACGTAATGAAAAGGAACAAATTTAATACGATTTTGGATTAATAAATGTAGATTTATCAGATTACTGATATGTAAAATACATCATTTTAGATTAAGAAATGCAAGAAAATTTAATAAAAATACTCTATAACACACGTTTCTTTTAGAATTGTAAATGAAAAACTGTTAAAACTAATGAAAAGTTATTAAAAAAAAATTGAATTAAATATAATTTCATATCAGTTCTAATTATCTACAATCTTTTCAATATAAATATATTTTTCAATTTGAAATTATTATTTTTTAAATTCATTTATATTAGTCTATATTAAATTATTTATATTAAGAAATATAGCGATAGAATAATAATATATTATTCGTATTGCATTTTAGATTCGAATTCTCAACCAGCGGTAATAAATAGAGAGCCGCGGGCACGTCTGGTCGATGAAGGGGTTAACCGTTCCCGAAATATCTTCGTCAATTCGTCGAAATATTATTATTAACCCCTTCCATACCGTATCGCATACATATATAATGTAGAAATTCGACCTTTTTTCGGCCTCGAATGAACCACACGTGACGTGAAAACGGATAATCTCGACGTGGACGAGATGAGCAAAGAGCGTCATCATCACTCATTTATGTTCTGGGATATATAAAAAATGCAAAAGTAGCAAAGTGTGCTCAGGTTGTATGTTGAAGATTTCTTCTGGCTTCTGAACGTTGACGTTATTTATATATAAATTTTTCTTCTTCATCATCTTTAACTACGTTTTTACGTTTGAAGACGGAATATTTCTCATCTGGAATAATAAAACGTCTCACTGAATTTTGCGTCTAAGAGAAAAAAATTAACGTTCATCTTTATACGTTAAATTTATCGATTATTTTATAATAAAAATGAGGATATTGTAAAAATTGTTGAAAAGATTCTACATATATAATATATAAATCCGTCAAAAAAGTTTTATAATTAAATACGAAAATTTACAAAAAAGGACATTTCATAATAGAAGATGTTGCTTAAAAAAAGAAGATTATCCTTCCTAAAAGAGGATGGTCAATCGCATTATTATACAATCTTAGTTAAAAATTATATTTAAAACAAATTAACTTTATAAAATCATAACATACAATTACACGTAAATTATTTATTTATTTAAATCAATACACTTAATTCATAATATATAATGCTTATACAATATTCGATTAATTAAATAATTACATAATATTTAAAGCAGTAAATGTAATATAATTTTAAAATTTCACCACAAATATATATATATATATATATATATATATAATTCAACTTTTCAACACTCACCCCCCTCGACGATGACCGAAAAAGACGAGCTTTTATTTATTCACATTTTTTTAACGTCATTATCATTATTATTTTTTTGCCCCCCTCGGCGAAAAAGAAATTCTATTCAGTCACATGATTAATGTTATCGTGCATTTTTATTGGCGATATCGTCGTAAACAAGGTGACTTGGACGCAATTTTTTTTTCTCTTCCTATTTCAGGACGAAAGGGACACTTTAACCTTTTATAAGACCGTGTCCTGCTTACATTTTACGCCTTGATCTGTCTTGTATTTCCTTCACTCGCCTTTTTCGGTCCTATTTTTTATATTATATATATATATATATATATATATATATATATATATATATATACGCTAAGTTTATATCTGTGTATATTTTTCTTCTTTTCTTTTCCCGACTCACTATATATATTATATATTTATTTTTTCTTGTTCCTTTTGCTACACTTTTCATTTTTCTTCCCTTTGAAATGTTCAAGCCTACAACGGATCGTTTACTCGCTTTATTTATAAATAAATACATCACCTACACGTATAAAATAAATTAGATTTAAACCTTTTTTGGGGATGTAAGCCGTCGTATTTATTTTTTTTTTCATATATGAAAAGACCTTAACCTTGCTATTCTCTTCGTGTTTAATTTATTTTATAAAAAAAAATATTATATACGGTATATCGAAAAATTTAACTTTGTTATCAGAAGAAAGTCTATCTTCGTAAAACACATAACTATTTTTTTTATCATTAGTGTTTTTTATAACTATATGTTCATTAATTAATTTTAGATCAAATTTTATTTTTTATAAAAATTGTACAAGAAATTAAGAACTTGATGTGATCAATTTTCTTTGAAATAATTAAATTTAAACCGATAAAATTTTATTAATTCAAATGTATATATTTATATGAATTTTTCTTGATATTTTAATTTACAATGATATATATGATTATTTCCTGAACGTAAATAGTTACAATTAGACTATTCGAATTCAATCTAATATAAAATGCGGATAAATAAACTAGTCAATGTACAAACACGTTTTACACGAACGTCAATGTAAACATTTTTTACATCAACCTTTAATTTAAAACCAAATCAAATCACATACACTATATATTCAACGGCAAATTTTCCAGACGCGCAATTAGAACGAATCAAAATAAACATTTCGGTTTTCGAAGCTCGTTCGAAAGCTTTTGCTAGGATCCGAAACCCGGCGTCGAGTTGTGACCGCAACGAAATCATCGTCGAAAAGGGGTTGCCTGCGAGGCTTTTGAGGTCTTGTTATTTGGAAATTTGACCCGGTCGTCCATTAGATTAACTTCAAAGGTCCGCCCTACTCTTTTTTTATTTTTTTATTTATTTTATTTTTATTTTTTTGATGGCAGTTGGCCCTTGGCAAATGGGCCAGTATATTTTTCCACGCCTCTGGTCACAACCCCTTCGTAACGAGAAATCTCACCCCAAATAGAACCTACAGCACCCTTGATTAGATCGGAAATATTATACAAACATACCGTTGTGTACATATAAATATATATTTTTATATATGTATCGTATATCACAAACAAATTCATATACGATACGTAAAATAAGTCTGAACGATCGCATATTGAAATACGGGATGGTGTTATTTTACACATGAAATAAAATGCGAATTTTATGGTATATCTGCGTGAAAATTTTCCTTATTTATATTTTGATAAAATATACTTATTTTTGATTATTCAATATAAAAATATTATATTTTGTTTCAACCTTAAATAATATATTTCATAATATTATATTATATATTATGTTTTTTTTAATATTATAGCGTTAATAGCGATATCTTAAGAGTCAACTGTAAAATTGAATTGTAAATGTCGAAATATTTTTCATGAAATCTTAAAATAATAAGTTAAACTTTGGCATAGCAAGGATCTGTATTTTGAGTTGTAAAGATCATTCAAGATTAAATTGTAAAAATAAAATAGTATTTGACGAAAAAAAAATGTTACACCAACATCTTCCACCAGCGTTAGCGTTTTATATAATTTATATACGATAATTAATTTAAAAATTCACTCCAATAATCAATGTTCATTAATTCACATGATATAATATTGAAAAAAATTCATTAAAAATTTCGATTCAATAATTACACCGTGAATGACGGCAATCGGAAATTTCATATACATACATCGTTATAAAACGGCCGTGTTTTTTTTTCTTTCTCTTTTTTTTTCTTTCGCAAAAGTCTGCCGTGAAAAAAAAATATAACTCACAGTTGCCGCTTTAAAAAGTAGTTAATTACGGGGCGAAAGTCACATAATCGAGGGTAATTTAATTTCAACGTCGCCCCGATATTAATAGCCGTATTAAAAATGCTATTCATAAATAGTTAAAAACGACCCCCCTTACCCCCAAAGAGGGGGAGGGGGGGGGTTGGCGGTTGAATTTTATTACCGACCGTTCGCCGTTAAGCTTAACGCCCACAGATTCGCAAATTAACAACGTGGAAATATACACAGTGACCGAAATATTTTAATGCGTTTTCATTTTGAATATCGCAAAATTTCGATCTAAATTTTCACCATTATTATTTTTTTCTATTTATATAACATATTTATTTTTATAAAATAGTCCATTGATATATAAAACATAGTACACAATTTTAATACTAATATATTTAAAATTTTTACAATATAAAAAATATTATATATATATATATATATATATATATATATATATATATATAATATTTTTAAAATTAGAATATGCTATTCTTAATTACATCAAAAATATATATGTAATATAAATAAATATCCATCACTGTATTCTTAAGGAAATTAACAGTATGACCGCGGGGTCGGAGTTTTTCCTTCTAATTATTATTATATTTTTCTATGGCATTGTTTTTTTTTATTCCGAGTATTCGCAAACGAATATACCTCGCATATTATTTTTGCACAATTTACGTGTTTATCTTAAAGAGAACGTTAATGACATTTCGACGAGTGAATATCCGAGAAATAAAATATGAAAAAAAAAATATCCCGTTTCGGAATTTTCCGCGGAATATCCAATAAGCGGAAAAACTGCGCGTCGTTAAGTTCTGAACGGTATTTTATGCGTTATATTGGAATGTTTTTATTCGATCGACGATAAAACGTTACGTTATCGTAAATTATTTTATATTAATATTAATGTTTCGTTTATGCATTAAGGTAATGTTATTCGTTTCGTAATATCAGTATATATATATATATATATATATATATATATATATTGATATACTGATTTCTTTTGACGATGTTGTATTTATATTGATAACATAGCCTAGTTATAATATATTTTAATTGAAGCGATAATGTTTATGAATTATTATATAAACATTGTTAATATTTTCTTTGAAATTCAATTTTTCCATGAAAAATATAAAAGTATATTCAAATAATAAAAAAAATCATTATAATATGAATTTTATCAAACGAAGAAATATTTTGTAGAAGAATTGTTTTTTAATAATATAAAAAATAAATATATTATAATTTTAGTATTTTAATCAAATAAATAATTAATTCGATCGTCATATTTGTATTAATTAATATTTTATAGTATTGAAATATAATCAGAATTTAAAATAAAAATAAAATTATTTACAATAAATATTCTTATTTAATTATAAAAATAGAAAACTTTATTAAAATATTAATATAAATTGTTAAATTAGAGATGAAAAATTTATATATAATATACAGGTTACACAGCAATTTTAATTAATTTTGATATGAATAAAATATATTTCATAGAACATAAAATTGATATCTATATTTTAGAAATGTAAAAAAGCTGAGTGTTAAAGGACTTACATTACTCACCGGGTAATCTGGTAAAAATTACCTTTGAATTTATTAAATTACACCTGGAAAAACTATCGTTTTTTCTCATGCATGATTGCGGGGGTTGTTTTTGCTCTCGTCCATACATTCTTCAACCCCCGACCAGAAGGGGTGGTTGAGTGAAGCATTCATTCACACCGAAAAAAAATAAATAAATTCACCGTAACGTACGTTTACGTGTCGGCGGCCCCTTACTGAGGGGGACATGGGGTACGAGTCCGTTTTCCAAAAAGGAAATAATTACGTAAATTTCCACCTGTGCAAGTGTGCAAATTTATCGGTGAATAATTCACCCTAGAGGGGGTCGAATAGGTGCCCGGTTCTCGGAACACGACTCGCTCGTATTTCGCTCACTTTTAATAAGTTACAGTCGCGTCTAGTTATATACACGTACCCCTAGTGTGATGTGTGAGTGTTTTCATCCCCCCACTCCCCCCCCCTGAAAGCTTCGTTCGAGTCATTTTCAGCTCGACCTTATCTATTTCCATTTCCTGTTTCACCTGTATTTTCAACCCTAGCTCGTTTACGAGGTGTACTCGTGTGACGCGCGTCCTTAACTCTGAAACCCTCTCGTAAACTAGCGTCCCCCATACTTTCGGCGGACAATGCTCGTGACCAACCCCTTAGGATTTTAATTGAGTAATAATTTTCTGGTGGAACTACATATTGGTGGTGATTCGCGTTGTTTTCAACCCTCCCCCTTGAAGTTAATATCACGCTACATTTGTGAATGACATCACATATACGACGGTTGAGCGTTGTTATCCGAATTTTGCGACCGAAATGTACGTCCACCTTTACAACTAACGCACGCCTTTATAGTGTCTGTTTGTATTATTATGGCGAACTGGAAAATCCAAGTTTTTTACCGTATCCGGTTTTATGTACATTCTCATGTATGTTTTCGTGTTTTTTTATTTTACAAACAAATGTAATGATAAAATTGCATTTTATCGTAAAAGCAAATATTTGTTGTTCATATAATACGTAAATAGATATATATTTTAAAAATAATATTTTCATTCATATTTCTTTTTTATATATGAAATAAATAAATATAAAGTATACTCGTATGTAAATAAATATAAAATTTACATGTTTTATTAATTATAATTAAAAAGATTTTAAAACAGTTTTAAATTTTTCAAAAATATTATATTTCAACCGATATTTATAATTATTCTTACATTCTCATATTATATAATTATTTTTTTATGAATTAATAATACGCTCTAATTTAATTACATCCATTTTAAGAACGTATTCATTTAAAATAAAATAAACGATATTAAAATTTTCAGAAAACATTAATGAAATATCAATATAATTTTATTAAAATCTATTAATATTATTTTATAATAAAATTGTTATAAATAAATATGAAACAATTTAAATTTATCATAACGTATTAAATCAAAGTTTTGGAATAATTAACACTAAAATAAAATATTACATAATTTCATTCATCTAATAGAAAATAAAATATCGTTTTGTTTAGATTGAAAACTTTTCATATTTTATTCACAAAATTAATTTATTAAATTGTGAATAAAACTTTATATCCAATTTTTAAATATTATTACTAAATATATACTATTATTCATATTTTTTGAATAGACAAAATTAATTATAGTAATTATCAGAATATTTTTATTATATACCATATATATGATATATATATATATATATATATATATATATATATATATATATATGTAATTTTTAGTTTCACTATTTATGTATGATGATAATAGACATTGAATTAAAAGAAAAATATGTTGAAATTTAAGTGGCCATCCTCACTCAGCTTCACGGTAACCGATCACGATCGACTCACGACATCGCGTGATGTTTCGCCGTTGAAATAAACGCTCTACGTCTGCACTACCAACATAACTCAAGTCGATCGAGCATGAGGGGGGGTGGGTGGTGGCTAGCTTCCGTATCTGCACCCACCCCTCTCCCCGTCCTAAGCGGAATATAGGGGGAAACAAACATTCGTGATAAGCCATTTCCTCGGAACTTATAAAAGGTTGCTCGGTCGGTTATAAATAAAATTGAGGAGTCTCTCGACCCTTTCTACGATACGACTGCATAATGAAATTCTCGCAGATTCGCCTTAGATAAATGGTCGATATAAAAACCCGTTGAAAATTTTTATTTATTTATTTCAAATGTAAAAAATTACGTAAATTATATAATTAACCTTAGATTAATGCGAAAATTCGATGGCATAGCAATGACTATTTATATTAATTTCTTTGTAACGAATTTCCATACTCTTTTTGTATAATATTATTAAGTGTAAAATGACACTCTTTTAAATACAGAAAAGATTTTCTAATCTTAAATTAGTTCACAATAACGTAATTACAAATTGAAATGCATTTTCGGCATTGAAACTATCAAACTTTTTTTCAAATTTGACAATCTAGTCAGAAGTATTACTATAGTTAAAAATTTTAATTAGTATACCTCAATATATTGTTTTGTAGAAAATTTTTCAAATGGTGACAAAAAATGTTTTTTAGTTAGGTTTAGAAATTTGTTCAAAAAATCCATATATTATATATAAAATCACTAAACAGCAGAGATATATAAAATTTTAAAATATAATATAAAGCTTTATTTTGTAAGAGCATACATTTTTTTTCGTATAATAATTTTAAGTATATAGTAAAAATTTTGCCAATAACGCTTCGACACGTCTCAAGTGCAAAAGGTTAAAAATATCATAAATATCGTCACGTTGAAAATTAACACAAATAAATGTACATAATTTAATATAAATATAATATTGAACTATTTGCTTTTTTATATTAATACTTATTCTTGTCAAAATATATATTGTATTTTTCTTATCATTAAAAAATTGTTATCTTTAATAAATGATATTGAAAGTAAATATTTAAAATTGATATATTTTGAAAAGTTTAACACGTTATTTATATTATATGTGAAATGAAATACATTTTAACTGTTAATAATTTTAATATACAATTATTAAAAAATATAATTTTTTTTATATTATATATTGCTAAAATTACATCAAGCGACTTATAGTGGTTGTATAATTTCCAGGATATTGTTCACAAAAGAATATAACTTTAGCATCGCATGGTAAATCATTCAAAGGACCATTAATATGCATAGAACCGCAATGCTCTTTACCGCCGGCATTATCGGGCAGTCCATAATTCCATCTGACATAACCGACACTTTTTAGATCTTTACCTAAAAATTCATTAAATTCATCAAAAAAAAAAAAAAAAAAAACCGTGAACAGCTATCTCGATAATAATTTTACCCGTAACGGTTACAAATCTTCCTTCTTTGAACGTGTCGTGGAATCCTAAAAATGCGTACGCGCCCCAATCGCGATCCGTCACTTTATTTTCGGGTCTATTGAACATGTTAACCAAAAAATCTTCTTCCTGTTTACTGCCTATTAGAGCCAATTGACCTCCTTCAGCCATACAAATAGTGCGCGCCTCGTTCCACGGTCTTGGATCTAAATGTAATTTGAAACGTTTCTGCGAATGTGGCTCCCAATTATATGCTAAAAATGCGTAATATATGATATATTTATCATCATTGAAAATATACTCGAAATATAAATTGAAATGATTTTATTATATTCACCGGGATCTGTGTTTAAATTGAAATGATTCGATAGTTCGATCGTATATGGAAGTATTTCTTTTTGACATATAAATGCTAATTTTATATCGCAACCAGCATCGTTCAGCAGTCCACTGGAATGCATCGTTCCACAATTTTCCGCTTTACCACCATTCGGTTCACCTTTTGCCCATTCATGATAATAATATTGATAATTGTAACCTATAATATATTGTATAAAATTTAATTAAAATAATGCGATATAAAAAAAAACATCGAACTGTTTACGTACCTCCCGTAGTGAGATATTCCGATTCTCTAAATATATCGTAAAAACCGAGCAAAATAAAATCTTTAAATGAATTATTGGTGGCTTTTATCGATGGAATGTAAGATTCGTAAATCTTTTTAATTGTTTTAAGTTCGTGTTCGTTTTTTGGCATTGCAAGCGTTGCATCCTCATCGAGACATTTGAAATACGCATCCGGCCAGGACATGCCTTGCACATACATTTTATAATATACATTTACTTCCGGATAAAATACGTAATCTATTATAAAAATAATATTAATCGATAACATTCGCATAAATTGGAAATTTTTAATTTTAAAAAAATATTTAACTTAATTAATAAACTTACCTTGTGTTCCGAATGTATATGGAAAAATTAATAAAATTACTATGAACGATTTGTATAAAGAAATCATATTGTGTAACGTTGTTATTTTAACTGATAAACTAACAAGCAAATTATTAAACTTACTCTTCAACAATTTATATAAATTGATAACAGAATAAAAATTTTCTTATCTTAACTTATTTTAAACTATATATGACTAATTCTAAAACTGTGTATTTTTAATTATTTATATTTTATATATTAAACTGATAATTAATAAAATAAATCCCACATGTATTATAATACATATTGATAATAAAAGAAAAAAATCTTATCTTACTTTCACTTTTATGAGTATTTCTAAAACTGTTACAGACATTAAATATTTATTTAATAGAATTATCTTGAAGCTAAATGAATATATCTATTAAAATTATTTTATTTAAAAAAATACTTTAAAAGTAATAAAAGACATTTTAAGTATAAGGATCTATATATAAATAAGAATATTTTTTTACAATTTATTGGCTATCATTGAGTTTTTAAAAATAAAAATTAAAAACCGACTCAGAAGATTGAAAAATATATAAAAAAATGTTTAACTACTCATTAATTACTATAAAAAAATATTATTAATTGAAATTAATATACATGTATAGATTGTGCTAAAATTTATGATGACAAAAATTATTATAATAGCTAAAAACAATAATAAATTATTGATGTAGTTACTTTTAATGTTTTATATAATATATAAAATATTTCATAATTTTGAAACAGTTAAAAACCACAGATCAAAAAAATCGATTACATATCGTAAAAGAATGTTTTTTTTTGTGCACAAAACGTAATATGGTTTTCAAACATAAAAATTATAAAAATGAAAAATATGCGAATGAATTATTCAAATAATTTATAATACAAAGTATTCTCGCCATGAACGACTCTGTTAATGATAATCTCACAGTTTCCCAAATATTTTCACAACGAAACACGCACACAGAAACGGGCATAATTTAATTCGTTAAACCAAAATTGAAATCCGAACGAACATTCCATACGGCCAAATCGTTCATTAACAACCGATAACGAATATAAAATGATCGTATTTAGGCGGTGCCGAGGGTGTTAAAGTATAGAAAACTAAAAATGGACAATTATAGGAGGAGACGGGAAGGGGGGGCGGGGAGGGGGGGCGCAGGGGCAGGAATAATTCGAGCATAATTCGTGGCGAAATTTGTTGCTAGCGCGTGAAAGGGGTCGTGGAAGCGGTTTTGCGTTAAAGCGTACGTTCGCAAAATACGGTGCGGTCGTTAACGTGTTAACCATAACCACAATAATGTTAATTCACATATTTCACGACGCGACCAGCGATCGCAAACGCCATATCGATATCGTGATTACAATACGGCGCACGTTTCTCTTTTATAAATCGAATTATAATCAACGAATCCCATCCTATATAAATATATTCTCATATATTATATATAAAAAAACGAAAAATTTCAATTAAAAAAATAATTTAATTTACAAAAAGGAAGTTTCTATAATTAAAATTTGATGATAATTTATCACACATATACATATATATAATTTTTTTTCATTTATATGATATATAATAAAAATAATTTTTAAAATCGTAGAAAAAAATATATTGAATTATATTGAAATATAACGTAAATTCATATTATAATTAACCATTCTTATTTATGCGTAATTATAAAATTCAGTGAAAACAATAAATTAAATTATTTCACTCGATATTAATCAAGTCCAAATGAAAATGAATATTATTTATTTGCAATCTAGATTTTACGTTGACTGTTTAAAAATAATATATTTTTATATTATAATGCATATTAATTAAGAACAAGGTTTCGGCGTATAATAATCTCGATGGTTATTACTATAAATTTGAATGCATTAAATTAAATATAATATTATTATTAATGATAAAATTTAGTGAATGGTAATAATAATTTATATTGAAAATTATGAAATTATATTTATATAGCTAAATATGCAATTTAAAACAATTTAAATGATATAATTTTAAATACATAGAAATTACATTATTTTAATGGTTTAAAAATTTTTTATAAAATCAAATTCACAATTCATTCCTTTTGATGAAAAGGTTCCGAATTTCTGAAATTTATAACGCCTTTAACAAATTATTATATACGAGTGCGTGTAACTATTTTCGTCGCATATATATATATATATATATATATATATATATACCATATATATTGCAATCATTAATTACAGGGTCCATTACAAAGTACACGCCCTATACATTAATCTTTACATAATCGTAATAAAAAAATACAACTTGTAACTAGACGAAAGTTAAAGAAAACGACCTACATTTTAATATCGTTACATTCGATCAGTCAACTTTTAGTAAACGATATTTTAACGCCATTTTTTTTCTATTATATTTGACGCAATTTTTTTTTTAATATGGCGAACATTATTTAAAAATATTAAATTAAATCAATAATGAAAATTTCTTTCATTAAGATTCAAAATTGTCTTTACGGTTAAATTTAAAAAAAAAAATCAATCGCAAATAGTTCATGCAATCAACGAAATTGATTTTATTGTAATATTACTTTTAACTACATGTATATCAAAAATTAAAACGTTTAAAAAAACGGATTATTTTAAGGCTATTGTATAAAAAAAAATATATAAATATTGAAAGAGTTTGATAAAAATATTCGCACATTTAGTTATTGATATTATATATAGGTTAAATACGAATATTAGTATTTCATAATAATAAACTAAATTTAGTGCTGGCGAAATATTATGTCCGATATGTTCTATTTTATAATTCAAAAACGTAAATGTTATATCGAGAACTGAATTGTACCGAGAAGAATTTGAAAGGTGGTTTTATTGAAGAATGCTACGAATTCCTCGGACGAATAGCATTACAAATTCGAAGGTTTCGCGAAGAATTGGAGCGCACAAATGACTCCTGTCGAGCATTAAAATTTGCAGTTTTCTTATCTGAAAAATATTTTCAGCAGAACAAAACATTTTTTTTTCTATTTAAATTCAGGATCAAAAAAAAAATTAAGAACGACGCAATAGTGAAAGAAAACATTTTGTCTAAGAAATATCTAAAAAGATATAGAAAATTTAAATGTATCAAGGTTAACCATAATGGCAATCGTGGTTTATTAGTTGCTTATGGCGATTAAAAATTTGGACACCCCTGCTATAAATAAAAATATTTTTATTTGCAAATATATAAATTTAATAATTAATTAATAAATTATTAAAAAATTACACACATATATGTATATATATATATATATATATATATATATATATATATATATATATATATACGTGTGTGTGTGTGCACATAAAATGTACGTGTTGATGGCTTTCACGTTGTTACTTTACCGTAATGCACATTGAAAACGTTTTATGAGCAGTCAAATACGAATGGCAACTGCCAAAGTGTCGTAAAAATAAAATTTGACATTTTGCATTTTATTCACTATATTTCATCGCAAATGTGCTTAAAATTGGAATTGTTTCTTTTTTTTTCAATAAAATATTATATATATATATATATATATATATATATATATATATATATATATATATATATATATATATATATATATATATATATAATCACCGTTAACGTGTTCAAAATTCACCTTTAACATTTAATATTTCAATATTATTTTGATAGTTAAAAAGTGAAAATATTTTTTTTGGAAAAGTCGTAAAATATTTGTTATCGTAACAAACTATCTAAAAATAGTTTATTGTTGTTCGCCTTTATTATTTCAAATCAGTGTCTAATGCGAAAAAAAACGTTCAATTATATTTTTATTTATTTGTTTGTTTTTTTTTTGTTCTCGTACCTCGAACAAAAATCTTAATTTAATATTATGACGTGCAAAACTGCTTTATATTATTAGATTTTAAAATAAAACCGTTTAGATTATTATCAAATTTATTATTAATATAAAAATTTAACGTATTTTTTTTATTGTTTTACCATATTTCGTAATATAAAAATAACATATAATTTACATAACGAAATTTTAATTAAAGACTTTATATGCTTTATTCTTAATATGTAAAATAAAAATATTTTATTATGGCTATTATATAAAATTATATGTGCTAAAAATGTAATAATAGGGAATATTGATTAAATCATCAATTTTAAATATTAGAAAATATTCTATAAATAGTTCCGAAAACTTACATTTGAAAATAAATATTAAATAATTATAATTCATAAACCACTGACACAATATTAATATTTTACTGTAATCAATTTAATTTTTGTATATTTTTTCAATGTTTATTACAATTTATATTTTTATTCATCATATACTATTTTATTAAATCGAACTTCATTTATCAAATCAATTTATTAAATCAATTTCATCATTTTTACTAAACTCTCAGTTTAAACATTATATATAAATATAATATAAAAAATATTCACATAACTCAAATCGGTCATTATTAACCACGAACAAATTTATCATCGATAATAGACAAAATCACGTACACACATACACACGAACAGTCACATACAAATAAATGCATATATATATATATATATATATATATATATATAGATTATACACGTGTAAATGCCGAACTGATTGTTATGCCGCAACGCGACCACGTTAACAATTTACATTCCCTAGGGAATGAACCTAGTGAAAACTGAATTTATGCATAAATATTATATTATATATAAATAAACGCATATATATATATATATATATATATATATATATATATATATATATATATTTGATAAAACATGATTTCAAAATCGACAATATTTGATTATCGTATTACGGAAAACATTTATAAAAGTAATTGAAAAATGTTGATTTTATTGTCGTTTTTCATATATGTAAATTTATGCTGTCAAAATAACAATTTTGCAATATATATATATTTGAATTTATTAAATTATTTTTGTAGTTTAATTTTATATTCTATATATAATATGTGTGATTTTTGACAATTTTCAAAAAAAAAATACTTTAACGTCAAACATGTTCATAAATTTAAAAATAACGCGTATATATAAATATCAATTGTATTTTTCTTGTCTATCATTTAAAAAATCTGAAAAAGTTAATTAATTAAATCAACTAATGTTTATTTTAATTTCTATATTTAGTATCAAAAGTATTCATTAAAATATCGGCTGATAATCTTTTTTATTCATACAAATATAATTTTAAAATTGTTAATGAATTTTAAATTTTCTTCTATATAAATTCAAAAAATCTGAATTATAAATTGAGAAATGTTTCGTTTGAAAATAATTCAATTTACACTATTTTATTATTCTATATAAATATATAATACAATAACATCGCCGCAGCCATTTCGACGATAAAATCCGTCGAAAAATAATAAAATTAAATAGTATTGGGAGAGAACGAAAACGATGATAGTTCCCACTGATAAGAACTCGTCTGCACCAGACCATAAATAAAATTCAAACGTTGGATAGCCTCGGAGAAATTATTTCCTAGAGCTACCAGATAATGGATGATAATGCCGATGGTATGGGTTGGTAGCTCTATAGTTCCCTAGAACTTACTAAAAAATATAAAAATTGCTAAAATGATACTATTTTCTTGTGCAAAGCGGTTTACTATATTCTATCATATATCTTTACGTAATATTTCTATTTTTTTATATTATTTATGTATCTTAAAATATTGTATTATATATATATATATATATATATATATATAATATATATTATATAACCTAATAATATTTAAAATTTACCATTGCTGTACAGAATGTTGTAATATTTTATACATATATTAACATACAGAAAGAGAATTAAAATTCACTGTGTATACAGCCTGAGGTTATTCTAACCGAATAAAATATCTCCATAAAGTTTGATTATCCACGATTTCAACAATGTTGTATAAAGATAAACATGTTAACTGAAAAATCCGAAAAACAACTTCAATATCCACTCATATATATATATATATATTTATATATATGCACGAATAATATGTGAAAAATAAAATACAAAATATATTATTATATTTGTTCCATTTCGTCAATAACAATATTTCCATATTGGGAAAAAAAGGAAAGCGAGAAAAATGAACACGTATACGTTATGTGTAATGGAAACGGAAAATAGGGACGCGCCCATAAAAAAGCACAATTGATGAAAGTTTTCCGGAAAGCATTTTTAATATAAACTTTTACCTTGTAAAACAACTGACCATATTGCATTATGTTAGAATATATATATATATATATATATATATATATATATATATATATATATATATATATAATTTTTCAGCGATATTTATTTGTTCCAGTTTTACTATTTTTCGCCTATTTGTAAGATATTCTCTTCACATTTTTCATCTCATTGTACGAAGTGCTATTTTTATTTTATATTTCTTACGTTTTCATACAATTTTTCATACATAATCCTGACAAATATTGCTACGTTTTTGATATATTTTTAATACAATGCATATATAAATATATCTTTAAAAAAAGAATATTAATATTAATTCATTAATATTCTTTATTTTTTTATATAAAAATGTTTATAAAATATAGTTTTGTAATTCTAATAGCGCAGAAGTCGTTTATTTGATATTCAATTCAACAACTTTATCGGCATCCAACAATACATCCTTCTTGCATTTTCAGTTTGAATCCTTATTACTGAAAGTACTATTATTATTATTGTTATTATTATTATTTTCATTGCAAGACTAACTCGTTCGTATGGCTTCAAACTCGTGAACGAAATTCGTCGCGAAGTAAATTTCCCAAGTCGGACTGCGGACGAAGTTCGACGCGGGCAATCTTAACGTTTTCGACGACGAAAATACCGTCGAACGGAAAAGCTATCCTCGCTTATCAGAGATTTATTATTATTATTATTATTATTATTATTTGGATAAAGTTTTGTGTGAAAACTTCGCGTATGTCGCCGTTCAGATATGAATTGATGAAAAAATTTAATATCCGAAAATAACGTGTTAAAAAGAGCGAACGAGTCGTTGAATCGTTGAAGATTACATTTTTTGGACGAATAATAATTTTTCTAATGTAACATTTAGACGACATTGGTTAAATAATGTTTTACATAAATTCAGTAGTTTTATATTTTTTTAAATTATAATATAACAAACATCTTTAATGTTTCTTGAATTATAATTATATAATATTTAATTTTATAAAAGAACGTAATATATAATAAATCTAAAAAAAAATGTTAAAAGCTTTTAAAAGTATATCAAAAAAATTAAGAGTCTTTTAAATATTTAACTTTCTTTTCAAATTTTAAAATAGTATTTACTTTTACTTTTTCCATTTATAAAATTAGTTTTTTCATCTGAGAACAACTATTGGAAAATGAAGTAATAATATTTTTTTTCAATATAACGAAATCTTTAATAAATAATTCAATATTCATGAAATGAAATATATTGCAGTATTTATATACTCGTACAATACTATAAATCACATTTAATTCATTAAATACTATAATTTTTATATATAATATAATAAAAACGCTGTCTTCATTTTATATAAATATATTAATTTTATTTATATATGAACATTCTTTTTTAATTTTTTACGGAGTTAAAATATTTATTCTACTATATTTTTTTTGAATATTACACGTAACTAAAATACTAAAATTAACTCGATGTTAAATTAATTAATAGCAAGATATTAACAACTCTCTCTCTCTCACACACACACACATATATATATATATATATATATATATATATATATATATATATATATATATATATATATATATATAATATTGATGATCATTTAATGTCAAAACGCTTAAATATTATTTCGATGACGGGTGCGTAAATTTATTTTACGAGCGATCAAAGATTTTCGTCGTAAATTTATAGGCTGGATTAATTGAATGAACACTCGATGGCCTTTTGCAGCACAATTTTCATTTAAGTGATGAAAATTTTTGGTCAAAATCGAATAATAACGTTTATTACCGTCTCAATTTTCCGACCGTAATATTTTTTTCAAAACACCTCAGCAACATAACGCTATTAAAATATAAATTATTTTTATTTCAATAATAAAAAAAATGTGAACTTTTATATTTATATTATTATTGATTGTAAAATAAAATGAAATCGATATGTAAACGTTACTAAAAATAATTCAACCCCTCCTGAAATATTATAATGATGGTAATAATCGTGGATAAATATATATATATATATATATATATATATATATATATATATATATATATATATATATATATATATATATATATATATATATATATATATATATATATATATATATATATATTAAAAAGTAATACCTCTCGAAAAGCTATGTAAATTTTACGGCCGAATTTTTCGTCGTATTTAATTTCGCGAAAGTATTAAAATTTATCCACGATGAACAAAAAAGTAAAAAAAAACAAGAGGACTCATCCGCTTTTTTGTTTGGGTCCTGGGGAACAAACGGCTCACTCGGATATGTAAATTGAAAGCGTTTATCGTCGTGGAAGAGTGGAAATCGGCGCGATATCAATCCATTCGAAAAATTAAAAATGAGATTAGGGAAAGGAAAAAAAAGGGTATGAAAAAACTCTGGAAAATTGCTGAAAACTCGCTAAGCTACAATGAAAGTTGCGCGGCGAAAAAAAAAATGTATAGAAAGAAGTAGGGGAAACGAAGAGTAATAAGGGAGAGACCTTCATTTTTTACTGGAGATTTATTCAAATTTACACAATGGAAACTTCTGCACTCTCTGGGCGAAATGGTAATGTTGATGCACAATGCTGGTACACGTTGAAAATTGTATACAAATTTTTCCGCTGGTGAAAAAAGAAAAACATAGCCTCGACTATATTTTTCTCCGTGAAATATTCCCATCGAGCCGTAGTTCAAAAAAAAAAATTCATCTTGTATAAAAATTCAGGACCCATCTTCAAACACCTACGTGTTGTAAGCGGCACAGTAAAGGTCCTGACATTGCTTCTAAAACATAAATCGTGCTTAAGGCAAATCGGTCGACGGAGATGCTTACAACGTGCTAAATTGTAACTTAGTGCCGCTTTAGACCCGAAAAGGTTTACAATTCGGACCAAAACGAAAAAATACCAGGGAAAAAAAAGAAAAATAAACTGTGAAGAAAGGTTCACGGAACTTTCCAAAAATAAAAAGTAGAAAAAAAATCGAGAATAGAGAGTTTATCTCGACTTTCATTCGTCTGTTCTGTGTATCTTATGTAGTGCAATTTCGTTGATTCATTACGAACAATAGATGGAAGATTAAAGAGAGTTCTAAATTAGTGGCAATTAAAGGCAAAAGGACTATTGCCAATTCCACGTAATAACTCCGTTGTAAAGCCGACGAAATCCGTCGACGGTATTAACCATAATAAATGTACGCTTTCTATTAGTGTATTGCCAGCCTGATATAATGTAATATAATCGCTTTACCAAAATATTTTATAACGATATATTGCATATATGAAATTCGCGAAAGCTTTTAAAATATATTCGAAATCGATTTTACGTTATATTATATTATATTACATATATATATATATATATATATATATATATATATATATATATATATATATATATATATATATATATATATATATTTGGAAGGATCTACTATTTTATAATAATTTTAAAAAAATGCTTTGTTTGACATATATGAAAACAACATTCTAATAAAAACCATTAAATTTTTATACTATTGCTTCAAAAATTAAATGATGAAAAAAATTATATTATATTTGTAAAAAATAAAACATAAAGAAAAGTTCAAAATATTATATATATATATATATATATAAATATATATATATATATTAAATAAATTTTACGAAATGATATAGAGCATTAAATTAGTAAAATGCACTCTATGCACGGTTGAACGGCAAGTTAACGACTGAATCCGGATTAATTCCGGATTTCAACCGATTCTAACGTGAATTGTATCCGATCGGCTTTTAAACCAGTATTTCGATAATAATAATCAATAGGATAAATCTGAAAGTTTTCATAAAAAAAATACCGGAAAAAATGTGAAAAATCCATAATTCAAACAATCACTATTATGATTAATAATTTATATTGCATTTATTTAAATATATTTAAAATATTATCGGATAAAAATGATATTTTTGTTTTAACAAGTTATAAATATACATTTTTCCCGTTCTACAACCCCTACGGAGATAATTTAAAACCTCGACTCTCAAAGGAGTCTCGCGTGCGATCCGATCGTAACTTCGCACAATTGCGATTGCTAAGCTCTGTATTTCTCTGTATTTGCTGAAATCGCATTTCGTTTATCTGAGCAATTTTTCAGCGCATATTTTTCGACGATTCTCCCCGTGTTCCTTTTTCCGTTTTTTATTATATATATATATATATATATATATATATATATATATATATATATATATATATATATATATATATATATATATATATATATATATATAGTATATATACTGCCGTAGTAAAAAGTCAAATAAGTCAGGAAAAAGCAATGTTCTACTCGATTTGCTTACATATTCATACTTCGTATAGCTCGAATGTTCCTTTTGAAACCTTCCATATAGAAAACATAAAGTACGGACAAGGAAGGTAAAAAAAAAAAGAAAAGGTGGATGAAACCGTAAAGAGCTGACAGGTATATTTTTGAAGCTCGATTACCCTTTAGTTACCTTGAATTCATTCAGATCACAATTTTTCAAAGTAGATTTTTTTTATTTATACTTTGATTTATTGACATTGGATCATATATCTCATATTATAATATATTAATAAAATTTGATTTTGCTCAAATTTATAATTATATAACGTTCAATATGTGCTGTTATATAATATCGTGTGTATGTTATATAAAATCCAATTTTCACTATATATGATAAACTCATAATCAGAACTATTGATCTAAACGAAACATAAACGATTTACACAGACTTCATTAAGTTTTTTTTTTTTAACTTAAAAAATCGTATAAATCTCACGTTAAAGACTTTTTATTATTATACAGTGTATAAAAATAATATTTATTAAATAATAAAATGCGATAAAATAAATAAACGGCGCACTCGCAGTACAATGAAATCAAAAAATAAACGCGCGTTATTTATCGTTCACGAAGGGCGAACGGTGTTAAAAGTTAAGGGTGAGAAAAAAATGTATTAAAAGAAGAGGAAAAAAAATAATAATAACAGTGAACGTTCTCGCAAGTATAATTATGAAAAATTCTCCTCACTCGACTTTTCTCTAATAAATTTTGTAAAAATGAAAGCGCTCAAGGCTTCAACGCCGAAATTTTCTCTCATTACGCGAAAATGTCGGGAACAACACGTCAGAAATATGAAAAAGAAAAGTGGACGGAAAATCAAGCGCTCAAAAGTCGTCGCATATATGTGAGCGTAGCGCTTTTTAAAACGAAAAATCGAGTAATTAAATATATTAATTATAATTTAATGACTACAAATCGGGTTCGTATAACAGAACTGTATAGTAAAATTTTATATTTCATAGTAATCAATTTTTATTAAAAAAAAAAAAGTTTCGTGAAAGGCGTGTTCTTTGAACTGGTTTTAATTACTTTAAAAACCATCTGCTCTTTAACCTTTTTAATTTTTATGAAGTCAAGATTACAATTTCTTGCGATGTTAATATAAAATATTTGAATATTTTCCCACCTTTTTCACTATTACTTTATTTTATATATTTCATCTACTTTTATAAACAAAATTTAATTGAAATATAATACGATTTTTATTAAGCCAAATAATTTAAATTAAAATAAAATATGAATATTGGTAATTTACTTTTCATTAAATATCTATTTATCTAATTGATAATTTTCACTATAGCCTTCAATTTTTACGCTTAATTCATATCACTTATATCCGCTAACATCTAAAAATATCAAATCTAAAAAGTAACAAAAAAAAAATCCCGGCAAATAATAACAAGTACACTGCACAGTGTATAACAAGAAGATTGAACAGATAAAAAAATCGACGTTGAAACGGCGCCGACGAAATCTCGAAGGGTCAGTATAAATTGAAATAGTCATAAAAAAAAGCGATCCTGAAATAAGAAGAATAAGAAGAAAGAGAAGAAAACCATGAAGACGTAGCGAGAAAGAGGGGGGGGGGCGTGAAAGCATTTTCGTGTTGTTTCCTCGCGAATTTCCCGTTGGAAAAGTTTGAGGGGCTTTTCCGAAGCGAGACCAGAAAAGCGAAAGCATAACGACGAGATAGAAAAAGTGAAATATATATATATATATATATATATATATATATATATATATATATATATATATATAACGAATAAGATCAACGGAGAGAGTTACAACGGAAACAAGTGCCAATTAATAATGTCGTTAAAGAATCTTTTAGCATACAAAACGATCCAAAATTTCTTCGTCTCCATTCCACCAACAATATAAAGATCATCATTTTGAAATATATAAACATATTATAAAAGTCGATTTACATAGTTGCAAATGATAAAGCTATCATTAATATAATATATGAAAATTATCATTAATTAAATTTTAAATATAATATAATATAATAAAAAATGTATTAAAAATGCAACACTTATACTTACTTTAAGTTATTAAATATATATATATATATATATATATATATATATGAGATTTATATTTTAAATTATAAGAATCGTATCGATTAACGTTTTCGATCGGATCATAATAAAATAAATCGAATAATATTTAACTTTAACAAACACGCGCTGCCGAGTTAATCGACATTTCGCATTGGTAATGGTTGGTGATCGAAGAAAATAAATTATTCAAAACGCACCTTCATCTCGCGCCCGAAATCAACCCCCCCTTTCTATACAAAATTTTTGAAGGCTTCGAAGGGGTTTGGGCCGAAAGTTGTGACGACGTATCGAAAATAATGTAAATATTTGAACCGTTTCGAGCTAGGCCGCTTTCGGTGACGAAACGAAATCCGGCTAACAAAACATCAAAGTCAATAATTTCAATTCGTGAAAATTGCAAACGATATAGACTATACAATAGCCTAGATTAATCAAATTGATACGATATATATATATATATATATATATATAATAAAAAGGTATATTTGTAATATATTACATATCATCCATAATATATATTAATCTCTCAGTATATTTCTAATCATATTATCAAGACTAAAAAACTTTTTAAATATGTTTTAATATATTTTTAATTTTAATTTAGGGTCCTTTCTATATGGATTCAGAATAAAACTAGGACAGTCAAAAAGGTAGATAGATGAAGGAACAAATTTTTTCATAGTCAGAGGTCATACATTAAAAATCAGAATCATACATCACAAGTCACCGATCAAAGATCAAATGTTAGACTAGCTTTTGATTCAAATGTCATATGTTATATAGGTCATATGTCTAAGGTTAAAAGTTGTATGTCATATGTCTTGTTATATAGGATTAAAATTCATAAAAGAAGTTATAAGTTTGATTAATGTTGATATACCATATATTGATAAATTACATATTTGTGATCAATGCTTCGGAATTTAACCTATGACCTTTGGTTTATGGCCTTCGAAGTCAAACAAGTAACATGTGACCTATGATCTATAATCTGTAATTCCTTATTATATTTAACCTATGATTTTTGTTTGATGAATATCTCTTTTATCTGTTGATTTATTTGTTTGATAATTCTAACATCTGTGTTTAATCAGTATAATATTAAAATATTACTAGTTTGACTTGATAATAAAATTAAACTATATAACAGAAAAAAAACATTTTATCTAATAAAAACACAACAGTGACATCGTAGAATTTTATATTTTTCCGTTTATTAATACGTTGCACACAGAGAAAGAAACAGATTTTAATTTAGCGAAAATGACACTGGTGAACACAAAAAGGAAAATAAATACGGAAAATAATTTACAGCACGCCTGTGATATATATATATATATATATATATATATATATATATATATATATATATATATATATATATATTTATATATATATAATACCGGTTGCATATTGCGCATTTCCAGTACGACGGGAAAAACGATTGTCACAGACAGATTTTCCCCGCATACGGACTGAATCCAGGGAAGTAAACAACTGAAACTTTATAATATACTGCCAAGCTAGACAAGTATTGTTTCTTATTCGGGATAGCTCCCGGTAATACTGGTGGTGTCCCGTCGTTTTTCCACTTCCATATGACTACTGTTCTATGGGAGCGAGTGCGCGCATTTTCCGGTTTTCCCGTCTCGACGTCATCAATCATAAAGAAACGATTTTTTTTCTATTCTCTATATGAAATTAAATTAACTTATACATTATTTTATTATTTTTCAATTTTTTAATATGGATTATATATATATGTATTTTTGGTTAAAAATCAATCGATATATATTTTAAAAGTTAAAATATTTTCATATTTTACCACTCGTATGAAAGTTGATCTTCTAATTAACTAATTATACTATGAAATATTTTATGTTCCTTTTCTATTATGATAATTTAAATATTCTATATATACTCTGAACACTACTGTTTTTTCTGCATAAAAGTGAAAATATACAAAAATGTATCTGATATTCGATTTATTTTATTTAGATGTGTATACACGGTTATATAATTATATAAAATGTAAAAGCACGATATAATATTGAATAATATATTTGTAGTGACTTATATTCAAAATCCACGCGCCTTTTCACCGAAAAATATTTTTCTGGGTTCGAGTTTATTTCTGAAAGAAATTCTGACATGGAATATGTGAATGTTATGTATTGTTTATGTGAAAAGAGATTTCCTTGGGGACTTCTTTATCTCCTCAATGGCTAATGGCGGTCACTCAACGTTTTCTTTAGGTTTATTCCCTTTTTCTACCATAAAACCTGGTCTCCTCAACGGCATAATATTTTAACCAAAATTGTTTGCATTTTTCTCTGTAAATCGTATTTTTTTTTTTGGTTTTATTTATTTTTCATTTTTTACCCTCTTCGCCGCTACGCAGTATTTTCATAATGCGCACGAGTAGATTTATTTTTATAACTGTTCACACATAATCGGATTTTCCGAAAAAAAAAATCCAATACACATTATATATACACGCACAAAACCAGAGGAAGTTTTAATGTAATTGAATCTATATATCGCTGACAATTGCCAATTTTTTGAAAAATTGGCATTACTTTTAAATTGGTTCGCAGTTTGAGAAAACAATAAAGTCGTTTCGGACTTGCCAATTGCGTCGCCAACCATAAAATCGAAATTGAAAGGGAATGATTCGAGCGGAAAATTTATGTACCACTATGTGGATCCTTCACATGAAAATATATTTTCTATTATAATATATACATATTTTTTACATCTAAAAAATACATAGTTGTAATATTAATTTTACCAATAATTTCAAAAATTAAATTTTCTGAAAGAAATTCAATCAAAATTTACGCTAACAATTTATAATTATAATATTAATATTATACATATTTTCTATTTATTAATTATTATAAAGTATTATTATATTTGTCTAATTATTTTTTAATAAAATTTCTTACGCAATATTCAACAAAGCAGACAAAAAACGTTCAGCGATATGAAATAAACGCTGCGTTTTTATTGCGTAGATGAATTCACAAAGACCATTTTTTTTTTATTTTTCATCTCGAAAATGAAAAGCAAAACGGATTAACTTTTTGACATTTCACTAGATTGGAAAAAACGTCATAAAATATGAAAAGCTTTCGCTTGATTTGTATATATTTTAATGCTCGAAATATGTTCAATAATATAATGAGGACACAAGACAACCTTAAATTAAATTCATATTTTTCAAATAATATATGTATATCATTTATTTAGTATAGATTCCCTTTAATCCGTAATTTAAAAACAAATATTTTCTTAAAAGAAAATCCTTTTTCTTATTCGTGCTTTGAATAATTTAAAGTATAATTCCTCTTTGCGTTTTAACATGTAATTTTATATTCTTAGAAATTTCACTTGGTAATTTAAAATTAAATTAGATTGAAATATAATTTTCACAATTAATTTTCCATGAAAATAATCACCATAGCTAAAATATTCATTCATCTATTAAATATTATTAAATTCAATGCCAAATTCCATCCATATTTTTCTTATATAAAAATTATTGCTCATTAATCAAGAATATTTAATTATACTTTATTTTAAAAAAAATCAGTATATTTATATAAATTAACACTAAATATATATTTTACAAAACAACAAAACTACAATTTGAATATTATATTATTCCATAATATATGATTGATGAACGAAATTTATACTATTTGCATAAATACCCATCAAAATAATCTCTTTGTGTTAAAATCTACTTCCATAAATATTTTGTATTTACACTGAATTCTGAAATTTATGCGACTCTAAACTAAATTATATTATGATATTGTATTTTGATTGTAAATTTGTACAAAATCAGTATTATTTTATTTTTTAATAATATTTAAAAATTTTAAACAATTATTTTATGACTATGATAATAATATATTTTCTTTTAACTAGTACGATTTTATTAAATTGATTAAAAATTAATTCAATAATATTGTAAAGATTTTTTTCAGTTTCACCCTTATTCCCCTCTTAGTGCGGTTGTGTGATGTCGTGTGTGCGTAACGCGTAACGTTATTAGGCCAGGCGTTAGCGGAAAACTTGACCCGGGACGGATTAACCGAGGTCCGATCGTGAAAACGCCGGAAATGAGAAAAGTTTTCACAAAAGGAGGGAAAGGGGGGGGGGAGAGCATGTCGACCAAAGCCCATCGAATTCGATACTTTTCGCACTTTTCGTGTGTATAATAATCGAACTAGTGGAAAATTCGTCGAAACAACCCTTAGTTGTACGACGCTAATAATAACCGACATATGTATTCACGTTACTTCTAAATTTATAATTTTTTTCTACAAATTATATATATATATATATATATATATATATATATATATATATATATATATATATATATATATTGCACGCTTTTGACGATTAATTTTTTTGAACAATCGATTGATAGTTCAGATGATAATAGACTTTAAGACAGAAAAATGCTTATTATATATACATATTCATGTATATAGTTATTTATTTAACCAACAATTTTAAATTAAAAATCAAAAATAAAAGTCATTATATTCGCTTATATAATATAATATATATTATTTATTTTTGTATAAAATCGCGAATCAAACACCGTCATAAGTCAAGAGCTGACATTATATAATATTATTTCATATTCGGATATTTTACAAATAAATCGTAAATTTTTTAATATCTAATAAAGATCACAATAAAATATAAGCATGCAACCCTTAAAATATCATGAAATAAATTTACGATAATATTGGACGTTGTCCGGTGGTAAATTGCGGTTTTAAAAATCTGACTACACATATTTCAATGTCGTATAATTTTTTTTTTCGGCGCACATTTTTATTAATCCTTCGGGTGCTGTTTGTAGAAAAAGTTTAAAACCACTGATATATAAACGAATATATATATATATATATGTGTGTGTATATGTGTTATACAATTACGTCGCGTGCCACAATAGATTCAATCAAAGTTTGTTTGTCTAGTTTATCGAACACACCGCACTTCTTTTATATCTGTATTGTTTCCTCTAAACGACTCTAATTGTTCGATATTTGCTGAAAGATCTCTTCGTCTCGCTTTTTTTTATCTATCTCTATCGCCGTCTAACATATCGATTAGTGCTCTATTATTTCTAAATAATTGATATTTTCTTTTGTAATTACGTAGCGTGTTTTCTTAAGACTGTAAATAATCTTAATGGAATCGCTATATTCTATTATAAACAATGCAATCGATCGAAATATTTACACTTTATATATGTGTATATATATATATATATTTTAATTTATATTTTTAATCGTTAAAATTTACTAATTTTTAAATATCAAAAAATAAACTAATCAATAATAAATATAAGTGAAATTGTAAAAAATCGCTAAATTAAATTAAATAAATAATAAATAAGTTTTTAGTAAGAAATTTTTTTTAATATATAAATATTTTTATCTATAAAGAACAAAACATTACATTGTGTTAAAAAAAATATTGAATCGAACCAATCTTTCAGATTTAAATCGTCATTATCGTATAATTTTTTTAAATGAAAACAAACCTAAAATTTCGAAAAATTTGAACCCGAGTCACGCCGCATAACAGCGTTATATTAACTAAATATAACACCGTATATAATAATAATAATATAGAATATTTTACAATATAAAAATCCTTATGCACAGTTTTACCGTCGATTTTCCGACACGAACATCGCGCACATATATGAATATTTGAAAACTTCGTTTATTATTTATTAAGTTGTTGCAGTATTTTCGCGTAGTTCGGTTACCGCACTATTTATATTTTCATCCGGTTTTACCGCCTTTAAATTTTAACATGTATATATATATATATATATATATATATGTGTGTGTGTATGTGCGTTCGTGTTCATATTTTTTATTTTTATGTTACGATTACGTTTACGGCCTCATTCAGATGTCTGGTTTAAGTATTTACCGTTTTGTTTACTGCGATCTCGGTTACTTTCATTAAACCGTAAATAACTCGCCGTTTTACCGGAGCAGTCTACTTCGTTCAAAATATATTACGCGTTCAATATTTCCACGTAAATAAAATTATAAACTGAATGATAATTTTTACTTATTCCAATATATAAATATATTTAACTATTATACAATAAAAAATATATATTCATATTTTTCATTCGTAAAAAAAATCAGCATCATATATATTTTTATATATGAATATACGTAATATTTCAATAAAATATTTAATTTATATATAAATATTTTCATCATTATATATATATTTAAATTCTTCGTTAAATCTAAAAATTGAATTAAATTGTATAGGTATTTTCACAATCCCCTTTACTTTTCTAATAATTGGAATTCTTTATTAATCATTATGATTATAGCAATTCCCTAGGGATGATATTATGGTGATTTTCCATTTCCTTTAATATATATTTTATATATATACCACATTGAAAATTATTTAATTTCATTTAAAAATTCTTAAATATGTATTTCACAAAAATTCGTACAAAGAAAGTAAAATTTATTTATTTATAAAATCAAGCTTGATATTCTAATTATTTTCAAATATCAAAATCAATATTAAAATTAGTATTCATAAATTTAAATATTCAATTTTCATTACAGATTAAAAATATCAAATATACATATATATACTTATTTTATATCAGATTTTTTACAATTTAAATAATCCGAAAATTTCTATATTAAAACCTTGACCCAAATTCTATTAACGACGAATCAATGAGATTCCATTTTTTTTACATAAGGCTTATAAAAATTGATAACGTTTTCTTACTATAAAATCATAAAAAAAACAATACAACAATTAAACCACAATAATAATAATAATTATTATTATTATTATAATATTTTAATACATTTTTTTTCAGATAATAAACGAAGGCCGATTACGAATGCCACATTTTAACATTGCGATCACGTATAATTTCTCTTAGATTACTTTTTCAGAGAAAACTTTCTTTTTATTTGCATACTTCACGGACGTTTCGCCCGGGCGTAATTTTAATCTTTTTCCAACAAAAAAAAAAAAAAAAAGAAAAAAACGGAAAAAATATATCTCCACACAAAACTAAATTCGGGTAACTCGGCAAAATAAATAAATTAAAATTCGACTCGCGTTCATCGCCGTGTCACTGCGGTTATAATATAACATAATACAATATAATGTATATATAATATATATATATATATATATATATATATATATATATATATATATATATAATAAATACAAAATACATATATTATAGATCATTTCGTAATATGCGCTCATTTGAATATTTATTTCGCTATAGATACACACACACACATATATATATATATATATATATATATATATATATATATATATATATATATATATATATATATATATATATATATATATATATATAATATAATATTAATAATAATATATTTTATTGCGTTTTCGCTTTCATATTAAAGTTTTCGTTCAAGCTTACATTTATATTTACGGTCACGTTTTTCACTTAGTGTTAAAACGCTCGCGTGCGCACTTCATGTAGTAATTCGTCCCAAAATATACTATATATATATATATATATATATATTTTTAGTATATAAAAAAAACCCTCCCCAGATCGTCTTTTTTTCCAATTTGTATATAAATAAATATCGTTGATTATTTATGTAATAATCAATATTATCTTTGACATAATAAATATTTATTTCCGTTCGTTTTTATTAATATTCAATTAACGTACATTTGCTTAACGCGATTATATATGCATACGATATATAAAAAGTAAAGAAAATTTTTATTTATTTTTTTTAATAATAATTTTTATTATATATTTTTATTTTATACATATTTCAAAGTTTCTTCAATTTTTATAATATATAACGATACACTACAATATTATTTATGATTTAAAAATGGAGTCATGTCTGGCGAATATGGAGGCTAACAGATCATTACAGTATTGTTTATTACCAAAAATTCGTAAATTTCGATATTCTATGAAATTTCATAAATTATAATTATCAGTTTGATACGTTTTTTTTTCATTATTATATTGATAAACATTTTTATGTAATTGACTTAAATATTTAGTTTCAATGAATGAAATTCTTTCTGAACATGTCGTAAAAATATTACGTCATCAAATAAATATAATACTTATGGATATGATCTTCCAGCTTATATCAAATTTTATCACCTTGTCTATGATTTTTTTTCAATTTCAAAAAAAAAATAATCTCATGTTACTAATCACTTTAAATAATAATGGTAACGTTTCAGTTGACGACGTTCATTAGAATTAAATATTAAATAATGCCGTTTGAAATTCAAATTCAAAGCGAACGTTTAAAATCCGCAGCACGCTAAAAGGTAGTTACATTTATAGCTCAAATATATTATGTAATTCTATTTATATATTGTGTATATAAGTATGCAAAGTGCTAACCGCAATCAAAGTTCTTGTCTTTAATGCTCTCGATTGTTGTACGAAAAGCAGTTAAGTTGTATTACGATTGTTCAACAATAATAATATATATATATATATATATATATATATATATATATATATATATATATATATATAATATAACAATGATAAAATTTATAAAACATTATAATTCTATGATTTTTTTCCAGTTAAAGTTTAAAATTCATCAGATTTATATTTTACTTTCAGATTATATATATTAAAAAAATATATTTTGCGTAATCCTTATTTAAATTCAATTCAACGTACTGTTTTCTCTGTGTTTTTTTTCATGATAGCTTTTAGGCAGATTTTTTTTTCATTAATATTACATCATAAAAAAAAATATGGATTTTCATCTTTCCATATATTATTTTATTTATGTGTTTTACAAATATTTACTTATTTATCGAAATCTTCATATCGATTTTTTAAAATTTATAATAACGTATGAAATAAATTATAACACTCAATTTTTTCGATTTGTAAAAAAAAATATTTGATATTAAGATTCAAATTTAAATCTTCGAACGACAACACCGAATATAAAATACATTATTCACATTGATAACATATTTTAAGCATCATAACAAAAATCATACATAATGATAATTTTTAATAAAATACTCTTATTCGAATGATTATTTTCGTATTTAATTAGTTTTATTAAATACGAGACAGTCGTTAAAATATGCAAAATATTTGGCTCGTTCGTCTGAATTCAATTCCAATCTTAGTATTTTAACATATTCAAACAATGTGCGGCAAAACATACATAAAAACGATGAAATTTATAAGAATTACGATGTCAGCAATGCGCCACTCCAATAGTGGGCCAATTTAATCTGTGACTAAATATATATATATATATATATATATATATATATATATATAATAAAATAAACCACTCTCGGATAAGATAAAACAGCGTTCATTAGTATAAATTTCGCATAATCCACATAAAATATTCGTTCGAATGTTTGACTTTTATTCATATATA
Organism: Leptonema lineaticorne; assembly: GCA_024500535.1. Classification (NCBI taxonomy): domain Eukaryota; kingdom Metazoa; phylum Arthropoda; class Insecta; order Trichoptera; family Hydropsychidae; genus Leptonema; species Leptonema lineaticorne. The sequence goes on from JANIJI010000021.1 coordinate 7,550,206, forward strand.
ATTTGTCTTTGAAATACATTTAAAATAATCAGTTTCGTTATATTTTAATTTTAAAGTTAAATTAAAAATAGAAAATCAATTTTTAAAATTATTACTTGTAATAAAATAAAAATCTTTTTTTTTTATTATATTTTTTATAAAGTTAAAATTATGAAATCTCTATTCAACTTTAAACTATTTAATTTATTGTGAAAATTTTTATATACATTTGTAGTAAAAATTGATATCTTGAATATAAACTTGATTTATTATCTAAATTAAAAATTTGATACAATATTAAGATTATAATATCAGCTATTCTAGATATTATTTATAATTTCTTGATGTATAATATTAAAAATCTATTTATTTAAAATTATACTTAGATCACGCAGTTTATAGTTGTTGTTTTTTTGCATCAATAATAAAAAGATTAATTTTTAGCTATAGATAAAATGAAAATAAATATTTTTGGTAATTGTTTACAATTCAAAGATATTTTGGTTCAAAATTATTATTGAAAAAATATATTTATGACAAAATTTCAGCAATTTCAGTTCGTATTTATTTTTATTATATTTTCAATGAAGGATAACGATATGTTCAATACAAGATATTTATATTTTTTTTATACAATCATTCTTAAGCTGTATTAAAATATTATTAATTAATTTTATTATATATTTTATATATCAGGAGTAGTTAAAGCTAGTTATTTATCTCTAATATGCATTAATAACAATAAAATTAAATTAAAACATATCGCTAATTAAAAATCGATCGTGACTACAGTGCAAAATGTGACCGCCGTTTATAAATCTTGATTAAGAGATTTTAAATATATATTGTTTATACAAGTGATTAAGGTTACAATTTAACGTTTAAATTTAACCGGATCAACTTCATTACAGCGAAACGGTCGCGATTAGTTTCGTTAAACAGAGTCTCTCACGTGATTCAGTCGATATCTAACCATTAGTCCGGATTAACGAGACTTTATTGTGCTACTTATACGATAATTGAACCGAAGAATCTTCTATCCTTATCGCAAAAATCGTTACTATCAAAAAAAAAATAAATAAAATAAATAATTGCCACGTAACACTTTTATTTGTAGTTTTCCAACGAAATCACATATTGCACTTTAACTGCACACATTTGAACTTTCGCATTTGATCGAATATCGACAAATAAATTCTAGATAACTTACTATTTCCGTCAAATTAATTTCGAAGCGAAACTACGACGAATACCTTTGATTTTAAACACGTGAAATTGAACCGATGAACGTCCGACTATACGTCATATTGATATTGCAAAATTTAATCCGGTTCAAATTATACAACACATCCGATCTACAAATATTCCATACTAAATAATTACATTCATAATCCTTATATAAACTTAAAATTTATAAATTATAATATAATAAAGATTCAATTAAAACATGAAAATTATTTTATAATTATCGTCGTAATTCAATCGATTTTTCGTTATACCGATCACAATCATATATCCCGTTCTATAATCGTGGACATTTTTATTTTGTCATTCATCCGTCGTATTTACGTACATTTCGCTTATATCAAAGATCGCCGAATACAACAACAACCACCCCATATTCCATTAAGATACGCATTATATTCCCGTCTATGGAATTATACGATCCAATTAGGATTATCTTCGTCATATCCATTTTTTTTTCTTCATTTCTCATATATACAAACAGTTTCAATATCCCACTATACACATCGTACACACCCACGTTCGAAAAATGAAAACGTAATATATATATATATATATATATATTTATATATATATATATATATATATATATATATATATATATATATATATATATATATATATATAGGATGTTTTTATTTATAAATATATGAAACTTTATGTTGACAATACTTTTTTGAGATATACACTATTTTGGAAGTCATTATTTGTTTTATATTTAGTTTGATATATCATGTATTGACTAACATTTGAACAACACTTATAAATTGTGATTTTTTTTTACGAAAATCATGGTTGAGTTCTAGAAACCCTTCTATGGATCAATTATGCATCAATTTTATTTTACAGGATAATCAATAGCTTCGTCATAGATGTCATAAAGATCAAAAAAATATATTGGTGTTATGAAGCATAATATTGACAAAGATCCAAATGAGATATTTGGATTCACAAAATTCATCAGCGAGTCGTCGTACATTTGGTAAATAGGTTCAAAATAAGATTTCTGGTAAAAATAGACATTTGAATTGGTCTTCTAGATCATGGCGATTTAACACCATTTGACTATTTTTCCTGAAACTATGTGAAGTTTTTGGACTACGTCGATATGCTGTAAACATTTGACACTTTGGAATATAATATTTGTAACGTTATCACTGACATATTCAAATAATTATCTTCTGTATTAAAAATGTCAAATAACACCACTTATCTATGTTTTATTTTAATTTAAAGTTTTATATACTTACAAAAAACACCCTATATAATATATAAGAGGGGGGCTTATTTATTTTTAACACGTTCAAAGGGGTTAGCGGGAGTATTTTTTTGGGAACGCTATATATTTTCCATCGTCGATATTTATTTATTTTATCATTCTTATTATTATTCGCTGATAAATCGATTCGTATTGTTTTTTTTTTTTTGGTATATATATTATATATATTTTTTCATTATTTTTCACCGATTCGACAGTTACATAATGCAAAATATATGTATATATATATATATATATATGTATGTATATATATATATATATATATATATATATATACAAACACACACACTCGGGGGGGTGTAGGGGGGATGTAAAATATTATTCAGCGAACGCTGAGTCACACGTATCGTATTATTTTCAGTACCATGCGTACCATATGTGTGCAACGCGTATATTATCGACAACAACCTGTCGATAAAACTCGCGCGTGACGGTTACGGTTACACGCGATATTTTATATTTTTCACATACATATATATATATTTAACCAATATATGATAATAATTTAAAAAGAGAAACACCTATGAATCGGTGTGAACAAAAAAAAAATACGTTTTTATTTATATTTTTATACCTCCACCCCCACCCCCTCCCCCGTTTTTTCGAACGATTTTTTAAAACGTGTGATGAATAGTGAAGTTTTATTATAAAATGTTTATTTTAATTTATGATATCACAATTCTAAGTGAAAATCTTCGATTGCTTTCAGTATCTGATTAGGAAGTCAAGATTACAATTATCCATTATCTTGTTTTTTCATTACCAATTATAAAATATCATACGTTAAATTTTTCATGATATAATTGAAGTATCTCGTTTTAATATATATCAAAAAATCTTCTTTATTTTAAAAGCAACTCTTTCAATTTGTGATATATTAGAAATTCTGATAATTTTTCTATAAAGTTGCATCTCAACGTCAACAATTCATTCTAATAATATAAGATGATACTTATTATTTTATAAAAAAAAAAATTCAATAAACTACGTATATAATAAAAATATTAATATATTTTCAGGAAACAATTTTTAATTAATATTTTTAAAATTAACGTGTTCAATGTGACAAACTCAATTCATAGTACGTTCATATTATAAACTAATTTTAAATTGTATGTTATTTTTTTTTTTATTGCAACTCTTGCTACAAAAATGCAATTTGAAAAATTTCATTATAACTTTGTCTTAACAAAGTTTTAATAGCAATGCAAATCTGCATCGACAATAAAATTTCATATTGATTTTTAAATTAAAAAAAAAAAGATAAAAGGGTACACGATATTTTTTCAACTTTTTATTAAAATGTATTTCATTTACTATGTACTATATGAAAATTTCTTACGAATCGATTTTTTTCAATATGAATAAATATTTGTTATATTGATATATATATTGCGAAATATATATATATATATATATATATATATATACCAATTAAAATAATTCGATTCGCAATTTTTCCATTTTCCGTATGTACGATTAAATTTTTCGTTCATGACGATAATTTTTTCCGTCTTTTTTTCCCCCTTTTCCACTTCCATCTCTTCATCATCATTTTCGTCTTACGGTTTTTAATAGAAATAAAAAGAGTCGTTTTTAGCGGATCAGCACTATATTTCGAACCGGCAAGTTTTTCCTTTACGACTCGGTACTCTTTTTACCCCGAGATAAGGCGACTTCTGAGCGCCTCTTTCTCATACCATTCAAAAGCGACTCGCTTTTATGGCGGTTTCGTTTCTCTAGTCAGGGGGGGGGAGGAGACATCTTCATTTATGGCCCCATCATAAAATTATATCTTTTTTCGTACATGCATTCTGAAAGTTCCATCTTTTTCCGAGACCCCTTCCTTTATACATTTTCTTTCTGTTTTTTTTTTTCATCATTGAGGTCGTTTTTCTTCGTCCTCAGACGAGCGCTTTCGATATGATAATCCAGAATGCTGACCGCTATGAGGAGTTTTCCTTTTTTTTTTTCGTTCTTGCGTCACATGACAAGGTCCTAAAAATTTATGTGGGTAATTGAAAAAAAGGTGGTGCTCCTTTTTGAGGCGCACTTTATACGCTTTGCGGTCTAAATTATTATTATTTTTCTTCGTATTTTTTTTTTATTATATTTCTTTCGTTCGAGCTGTATTGCGGATTTTCGCAAATGCAATCATCTTGTATATTTTCCTTTTTTTTTTCGCTCGTATTTTCTTATATAAGTTTTTTTTTCACTTACCAGAAACGTTTTGTACATGAACAGAAATAAATATTTATGTCACACAATGAAGAGTCTATACTCAATCGATTCGTTAATAAAAATCTGTATCTCAGTATTATACATATAAAATAATAAATATTAAAATATACTATGTTTAATAATATATTAAAGAATCGTCTTTAACAATAAATTAATTAGATATTATTAATAATATAATGCTGTGTATTTATGAATATATTTTTTAATACTCGTCACTAAATAATATTATATCTTTTATCAGAATATATCAAACATTTGATATAAAAATATTTTTTTCTAAATAATTAATTAATTATTTATATAGCTGAGTTGTTAAATTTTCAATCTATATTTCCTTTATTATTTTTAAATTATTGTAATAAATAAAATAGTAAAAATATATAAAAATTTAATCAACTTTTAAAATTTTTGAGTACAATTTTAACCTTTTTTCATATTGCACACTGTAAATTAGAAATAAAAAAAAATAATTTTTCCAATTTTTTTAATATTATTATGATAAATAGAATAAATTAAATTATAATGATAAATTTGATATTAATTTATTATATTACAATAATATAAAGTTGATTAACATCTTCATCCGGCATTCTTGAATGACAAACTTCAGCTGTAAAATTTCTGAATTCACCTCGAAGCTGAAAAGTTGAAAAGTGCACCACTGCAGCTAATTTAACCCTCGCAAAAGCGGCAAATTCATCGGGGTTAAAATTCGCGATTAGAAGGGCGAAGTTTGTTACGGTTTTAAAGTCTTGCAATGTTTCACGCGACAATCTCGCTTCTTTAACCCTCTCGCTTCAGCATAAAGGTGTTAATTGACCATAAAGTATGTCTGAAACTATTAAGAGCGCTCGGTTAAAGAGAAAAAGCGTTACATAAATTGTCGACGGCATTTTCAGCTGAAAGTTCCGATTATGGAGAACGATAAGAATTGTCGGAAAGATATCGCAGTCATTGTTGAAAAGAAAACTTGGCTCATAAAAGAGTCGAAAAGAGCAACGAAATAAATACACTTTACGCCTCGCGTCGCTTTCTATCGAATGTTTCGTATTATTTGAGCTTTTCTTTCTTTTTGGACATGTGTGTTTTATATACACTAAATATATTATGATACAAAAAAAAATATTCTATTTATTTTTATGACCAATCTGTATTTTTGTACGAGTAACAAAAAAGTATCATAATATAACAAAGTGGTAGGTTTATTTTGCGGATACAATGTTTTTTTTTTATATATCACATACTAAATTTTATTCAACTATAACACTTAATTGAGAAAATACAATATTTTTATTTCAAAATATAGTTATTTTTTACTATATTATAAAAGAGGAAAATCATATACAATATATAAAAATATGTATATACAATATATTGTATAACAAAGTATTAAATTTTCTTTTCAAAATATCTAAAATTTTGAACACTGTAATTTAGAAAAAGAAAACGAAGATTTTCTACAAAAAAAAAACTCTAAAATGTCAATATTAACGATAGTTATTCAAAGTTTTTCTTTAAAATTTACTTGAAAATATACGATTCTTATGGTGAAATGTCAAACTGAATGGATTATTTCTTTTTTTCAACTTAATCGCGGTTTTTCACGGTTAATCTTTTATCTAATTTTAATCTAGAAATAAATATGACTTTTTAAAAAAATATATTTATCAGATATTAAAAGTGTTATGTATCGAAATAATTTTATATAATGTATTGTTTATATAACACTGAAATTATAAAAAGGAAGAATAAATATCGCCCCAATTACAAAGATCAGTTAAGAATTAATACGAAAAGCTACTAAAGTTTTATTGTATTAAATATATTTTTATCTTTCTCCTTAATAAAAACTTTATTAATTAACAACTTTAGTAGAATTCTATAAAGATTTTCATAACTGTTACAATTATTTCTAATATAATTGCTAACATTTATAATTCTGCAGCATTTTGATTTTTTTTAATGATTTCAGAATATGTTTTATGGAAATTTTTTCCCAAAAAATGAATTCTTGAATTTTATTACGTAAATATTTTTTGATACATTCGAAACTTTCTTGATCATAAAATTAAATATACACATATATCAAATAGTAATGTCATAAATCAAACTTTCTAAAGAATTTCAAATAAACAAAGTTATAATAAACCAACAAAACTACTTTATATATAATATTCCTTTATATATGTATATTGCATATATAGGGTGAACATAAAAGATGTTACAATCTAACACAGAATTATTTGAGCTTTGACTACTGAATGCACGAAAGTTATAAACTTAAGTACGTTTGAGTATTTGTACCCTCGTTATATACACAACCTACATGGATATGGCAGAGGGAAAAATTCATGAATATATTTCCACACTTCTATATAAATACGATCATAACTCAAAAAATATTTTTGTTATTCGATATTTGAAGATTGATCGTTAACTTCGATTATTATTATATAATGATAATTTTTGGTGCATTATTTTAGCGAAAACGCGTGGTTTTTCATAAGGGATGGGGTTGAAAAGTGGCGTCGGTGCCATTTTTCCAACCTCCCATGTATATATATATATATATATATATATATATATATATATATATATATATATATATATATGTTGTCCATTGTGAGCTTCGTATTTATGGTGTAGGAAATATGAAAAGTTTATATGGGCGACAATACAAAAGGGGTGTCGTTCGCCCTTCGTCGGTTCGATGTGACAAACGTAAAGTTAACGACCCACGGACGGACGCGGTCCTAATGACCCGCCCTTTATGGACCCCAGAAATGCTTCGACTACACCACTTTTTTTTCCAAAAACACAACCCCATTTTTAACCTTTTTTCTGTTTTTTTTTTTTTTTTTTTTTTTTGGCAGAGAAAGGTCCTTTTTGTCGATCGTTTCACCTTTAATTCGTTATTATTTTATTTCTATTTCATACATTTTTTTTCCTTTTGCTATTATAATAATATTTTTTTTTTTGTATTTGCAGTACATTTTTAGGTGCAAAAAAAAAAAGAGTGTGCAATTTAAAGGTACGATACCATTTCCATGGTGTTCCCTTTTTGTTTCTATTTATCGAGCTACAATAGACCGCTGCATCAAATGTATGGATTGAGTTGAATGCTAAAATGCTAATAACCCTTACAAAACCTTTCAAAATACAAATTCACACATATGTATATATATATATGAAACAATGAACGCTTTTATATGAAAATTTATCCTATAATAACAAATATATCAATTACAAATAATTTTTAAAATAATTAATTCCGTATAGTGACAATATTTCCAAGACATTATAAATTCGAATCATGTTAAGCGAAATCTAGAAATGATGCAAATTTTCATGTTAAATCGAAATCTTGCTCTCTTAATACTAAGTAATATTGAAATGCTTACAAATGAATACATTTGAAGTGTCTTTCAAGCTACATTCCGGGAATTATAATTCAGATTTCACTATAAATAAACTAGTATTGCATAACCTTATAATTTTACAAAATTTTTACAGAAAATTACTGTAAATCAAAGCAATAAATAAAAATTGCATACATATAAACGGTTTCCAAATAACTAAAAAGAATCACTAATTTATTTGTTAATTATTATTATGTTTAATAATACAATATTAATATTCTAATATCAATGATTTATAGTCAAAATTATATATATATATATATATATATATATATATATATATATATATATATATATATACGTATATAAAAAATAAATAAATCTCAACATTAAAGCACGATTCGTTTAATTTATTTTAACTTATTTAATTTCACCGCGGAACAAAATTCTCTGGGCGGCATTCGTTTCAAAATTTTCCAATAAATTTTATTCGTTGCGAAAAACCTGGTCGCATTTTCCGGCTGTATTTTTTTTACGATCCATTAATTTGAAGGGTTACCTTTTCGCCGTCGAAGCAATCGTATTACGGTTATATAAAAATATGCTACTGTTTATCGAAGGACCCTTTTTCATTATTTACAACCTTCGAATATAATAAAGTTCCTTTGTGACAAACGACGGGCACCGAACCCCTCCCCCCGCCTCCCTTCCTCCGCTATCGACCCCGTAAGAATTTTTTTTTCATTTCTCCGATTTCTCGTACCCCAAAATTTATCGCAAACAAATCCCCTCCCCCCCCTTTTTTTTTCTGCAAAAAACGAAGCGTCTTCGCAGTGCTTCAATTGCTATTATTACTTTCGAGAATATAATATAAATATTGTATTTTCGCAAAAACGAAACGAGACAAAAGAACGAGAATTCAGAAACTTTTTCGCGAATTCGTTATCGGCGATGTTTGAGTTTTGATTAAAATAACGTTGATATTTTCTTCGAAACTTTTGTAATCATCGAATTTTACAAGCGCAACTAGAAACTTTCTGATTTTAAACTCCACACTCTGACAATTTAAATCTCCGAGCGATATCTATAAATTTATATTGAAACAATTTGGATTTGTTTCTTATTTTGGAAATATAATATTTTTTCCGAATATATTGAATATACACATTTAAAACAAAACTGTATATATAAGACACATTTTTCAAAAAATATATCAATTATTAGACAAACATTATTGAATTTAAGTTTTAGAAGTTATAACAGTCATTTAATATATTTTAAATTGTAATCAATTATTCTCTAATATTATTCAGATTAAATCATCTCATTTGAAATTTATCAGTCCAATTTTTGTAAGATTTAAAAATTAGTCGTATTTTTATTATATTTAAAATTGAATTATAGATATGTTATTAAAGCTAATAACTATGTTAAGTCAATATTATATAATTATTACACTTTATAAAATAATATGAGACGACAACGCGTATTTAAACTCTAAAGTTCTAAAACAGTACATCGTAAGTAAATAAATTCAATTACTATACTATTCTAATATTAATAATATATGTCGCTTATTATTTATATCAATATATTATTAATATTTAAATATAAAATAATTTGATTTAAAAATATTATTATTCGTAAATTCAGGATATAAGAGCTATATATATATATATATTATCACATCTTTTAAGACGGACATCTGATTTTAATTTTGCGCATGTACACAATCGCGTATCGCGGACGACCCATTTATTAAATTAAGTTTTTCCCATGAAATATGTAACAAACTTCCGGAATCGTCGCCATATAATTATAATGAAAAGTTTCGACATTTAACGAATCTGCACGGCAATAAAGCACTGTATCGCCGACATTATGTTAATTTTTGCATGTCGTATAAATCTAGGACAATAATATTCATAGTTTTAACTCGGGTCCGGATTAATAACGCGCACCAGAAACTATGGTAATGATAAAATCCGTGGGGGGCTTTTACGGTTTACGCGAATTTTGATCCGGGGATGAAAGGCGGTAGTGGTGAAGGGGGGGGATGGGGGGCAGCACAAAATTTCGACTTGTCGCCGCGTAAAATTACGCCCTCGTAAAATTTAAACCGAAAATAAAATAAACTGTCCACTTTCTGATTTCGGTTTTATTAGTTCGGCCCGAATTATTTGTCAGTGTGACGCAACATTTTATATCGATAATTTTGGTCTAAAAAGGAGTGGGGGGGGGGGCGGCGGTTTTGGCGAATTATTCGTAGTAAAATATCGAACGATTTGTATTATAATTCGTCACATTTGAACTAGTGCTAGATTCGTAATCCGTATTTTGAACAGCGTAGAATTATCGTACTTTGTTATTAAATTTTCAACACAAAAAAAAAAATAAAATTCTATTCAAATTTTTGCTCGAATACAGCGTGACCTAGTTTTTTATTTAAAATATATAAAAAACACAATTCTATTTCCATTTATTTATAAAGTTGAATATAGGTGTATTTCAATTAATACATAGAATTCATTTTTAAATAAAAAAAAAATATTATGCTTAAAATTGTAAAGAAATGAAAAAAATATGCAAAAAGTTACGACAAAAATATATCAAACGTCATAAAAGAGTTGAAAAAATTTTTAAAGTCATTGTTGTGTTCGCGTTAATTCATTATTTAGAACATTAGTTTCCGTTGCGATTAATATTTTTCTATGAATTATATATTATATAAAGTAATGAATTAAAAAAATATACCAAAAATTTAATTTAATATGTCAAAAGGATTGAAATCTACTAGAAAATATTTTAAAATTAATTCTGATTATTACACAAAGTCAATTATTGTATTCATAATAATTAATACATTTTTTTAGAATGCGTGATTAATAATGTACAATATTTATTTGTAATTATTTTTAATAAAATATAAGATAAAATTTATTTGAACGTATTAAATTTGAAATAATTAACCAATTGTTTTTTTATATATATGAATTGAAATCAATAACTATTTATATTTATTGAATCTCGATTTATATTCGATATATTCATAGATTTTACTTAAAATAACTAACTTTATCCCAGAATAGTTGACCAGTTGAATGCTTTACGGTACATATATTGTCTTTGATTCTTTTTTTTTGCACTTTGACCAATTTTTATTCGCTTCTTTCAAATGGAACGGAAAAGTCTACATATATTTTATTCTCTTTTTTTTATTATTTCTTTACTTTTATGTGTAAACAATAGTTCAAAGTTTATTCATCCCTCGAGCTATACAGATCGCTTCTGCTCGAATAAGCATTGTTTTCGAATGCGTAACAATATTTTTTAGAACGATATTTATTCGTTCGTTAATAATTTCGTCGAAACTTTAAACAAAATCAATAAATAAACGCTTTTCACCTTATTATATTATATATAAATATATAAATAAATAATATTATATAAAAAAAAACTTGAAATAACAATTTCACGCAATATAAAATACGTAGATAAGAAACCAATAATTCTGAATTTAACAAATTTCATGCAGCTCTACGATAAACTTTTATATATATATTTATCGATCATAAAATATTTTATTATATACTTTTTATTAATTTTTAATATATCTAGATCAAAATGTTAAAATTAACTGCATTATTTTATCCTATAAATAAAAAAAATGATATTTAAAAAATATATTTAAAATAAAATGGATAATATTTTTTTTTGAAATACCTTTTCCGTCTTTTATATTAATATTAGAAAAAAAATCGTTGACATCATTTAACTTAAAATTCTGAAAAAATATGTACATAATAATAATAATTGCGTCCCTTTGAAAAAGCGATATTAATCAAATTACAATTTTTTACCCTTATTATTACTATGGAGAGTAATAAAAAAAAAAACTTGAATCGAAACCTCTCTTTTCAGCACTCCAGAAGACCCTTAAATTACAGGCCTACTTAAGCCAAACATCTAATTAGATTGTCAGACGGGCAACTTCCACGTTTATAATTCCCAACAAGTTGAGTCATCTGAAGTGCTCCATTTGGAATACTGAAGACATAATTTGCGACATCAAATCAACGAGTCCTTATTTTCATATTTGAAATATTTACTTCATTCTTTTGAGAACGCACACAAAAAAAAAATAAATTCAATTAATTTTTGAACGGCGGAAAAAGCCCGATAAATACAAAAATTTTAATGGACATTAAGTTTTCAATGGAATTCGCTAGATTATTTCAAACATACATACATATATATATATATATATATATATATATATATATATATATATATATTTATGACTTTATGTCACTAATTAATTCTTTTTTATTTCTAAAATGAATCGTAAATTCTTTATAAAAGTATATTATATAATTTTCTTCATTATTTCAGCTTTTAAATTAACCTTTTTCATTCAATAAACATTTAAAATACAAAGATTCATATTTAAAATCTCATATATATTGGTTCTCAAATAAATATTTATGAAATTTATAGATTTTTTTATATCTTAAACAAATCTCAAATTCTTTTATAATTAATTATGATGCAGAATTATCTATATTTCGTTATTTTTTGGATTAACTTTCTTCAATAAATATTAAAAATGCAAATATTCATACATAAAATCTAATATATACTAGTTCTTTAATACAAATTTTATTTTTCTCATAAGTTTAAATTTATAGGACTTTTATATATATTTTAAACAACCACATATACAAATAAATAAGCATATTGATTTATTCGTACAAATGTGCATTATTTTTGTATATATATATATATATATATATATATATATATATATATATATATATATTATTCTACTTCATTCATACAATAGCACGATGGCGTGTATAAATTATTTGTTGCCAGAAAAAAAAAGAAAAGTAAGGGGTTGGGGATTTTCGGTATGAGATGTATAAAAAAAGGAGCCATTTACATATTTGTCTCTGTTGTCGACGAAGGAAAAGAGCGTAATTTATCATTTCTGGGTGAAAATGTGTTTTATTATCACATATAAAGGAAAAAACGGGGAAAATGGGAACGATGCAGCCGCTAAGGGTTGGAGATCCACCCTTATTCCGTAACGTGGTCTAATCTCTCTAGTAAATATCAGATGTGAAATATGAAATTACTCAAAGTCGTAATCAAATGAAAAATATCTCATATAAACTTGAAATAAAAGTGTATTATAATATTATTGACTTTGATCCGATGCCAAACATTTGATCATATTAAATAAAAAATATTTGTTCAATATATAAAATATTATATTATTTAAAGTAACATTAATTTCATTTAATTAATTAATTTTAAAGTATGTTCAAATATTTTGCCACTTACCATATACTGAGCTATTAGAGCAAAAGCGTAAAAAATATAACCGGAACATAAATAATTTTAATTGCTTTATTTTTGTACGCTTTTCCTATTTACACTTTAACCGAATAATCGATATTATTATTTTTTTTACATATAAAAGAATATTCTAACTTTAAATAATAACTTAAAATTCATTTATATTACGAGTAAAATATTACAAAATACAAATGTATTTTTATTTAATGATATATATATATATATAAATTTAATTACTACATATATAATGACTTAATTTTGTTGAAGTTGAACAAAAACTACAAACAAAATTTAAAATATAAATTTTGCTCTCCATTTAAACAATTAAACACACAAAATATACATTCGCTTCTATTATTTTATTGCGCGTAGTTCAAAATAATATGACAATATGCATTCATAAATTACATTATTATTGTGCACGTAGCGTTTAATATCAAGTTTTATAACAGTTTTTTTTTGCACAAACACACACACACATACATTGAATTTATATATGAAAATAAACAACATGTACGTATGTTTCATTATAAATTAATAAATATCGCGTTGCAAATATGCAACGTTTTGCATTTTCGAAATGCAATGCACCATAAAAATTGAATAGATCATAAAATTTGATGTGGTAAAAAAAAAATGATAGCGTTCTCGAAATAAAGTTACGAGTTTAAAACGTTAAACGCGTTAATTCATTATTTGAAAAATAACCGAGTTTAATTGTGTTATCATTTAACTGTACAAAGTTATCTGATGCGTCAGCGTGTAGTTGTATAATTTTAAATCGAATACGTGGATCATTTTAAAAATTGATTATGACCATAATTTATAATCGTGTTTTCATATTTATAAAAATTAAAATATTTTATTGCATTACTTTTCGAATTTTAAATTGTTATCAAATATTTTGAATAATTTTCATTCGTTTCTATATAATTTATTACATTGTTGTATTTCAACTCAAAATTTAAGCTACATTCTCTATATGTTTACACGAGAGCGAGTCGATCTTCATAAAAGCGAAGTAAAATATACAATATGATATGTGATATTACGACAAAAATTCATATAATATTTATCCAGGATCCCAAAAATATGTATCCGTATATATAAAATACTAGTACAATGCATAAAAAGAATTTTAATATAATAAATATTATATGTGACATTTTTTATTTTTTTTTATTATTGTAAAAATGAATGATTAAATTGAACGAAAACGATTTTTATCATATAACCCTCATATATATATATATATATATATATATATATATATATATATATATATATATATATATATATATATATATATATATAACGCAGTACAAATTTTGTTTTAAATACATATTAATTAATATTCGTCGCACATTCAAAATAAATATATTTATGTTACAAATACAAAACAAATTAATTCAAAGCTGCCATATTGCCAAAAAATAGATTAACGTTCGCGCACAACGTTAAATCGTAAACCGCGACCGATTTTCATCCCCTTTTTTTCCAGCAAAGGGGGTGTTTTCGGATTTGAATTTGACATGCGACGTTTTCAACTAACTGTACAAATTACTATTGCCGATATATATATATATATATATATATTTTTTAAGTCAACCAATAATTAGTAAAAAAATAAAATATAAATAAAAAATTCATCATCGACAAAAGGTTGGATGGACTTTGAAAATACGTATCGGAACCTCGGTCTTTATAACTAACTTCATTTCATTGGGGTGGAAAACAACGGGATTCTGTACGATTCGGTGGTACGTAACCTGATTAAGCTTCGGATGAGCTTTCGGCAGTGAATTCCATTCGACCAACCCCCCTCAACCCGCATAAAACGTTTATTGTTATCGTATAAAACCAGACTTAATTCTGCAATTCCATAGTCCTACATTCATCCCTTTTCCATCTACGGCCGACTCGTTATTTTCTCTGAATTCAGTGATTTAAAAGAAATAAATATATTTTTTTTCCTAATAAAACTAAATTAACATTTCAATATCATATTATATCTAATTATATATATATATATATATATATATATATATATATATATATATATATATATATATATATATATATATATGTATATATATATAATGAATATTAATAATATTTTATAAATTATTAAAAAATAAATTAGACTTATACTACTATTTCTAACGATTTTCTTGAAACAAAACTTTATTCCAAGAATCATAATTCGTTATATAAAAGTTGAGATTCACCGTTTTAACCCTTTGCGGTAAGAAAATCCTCTGGGACTCCTCTTCCTATCTGGGAAATTCGTCGACGGTCATTTTGAGTTCGCAATTTGGTCATTTGCCCATCATGTTCGATGCGATTTCTACCAAATAATGTCCCTTAATCGTTTTCCGGAAGCCCTTTTTGATGACTTTTTCTCACATTGTTTACCCTTTTATTTACGTTATTTCTAATCTCAGAATTATATTGCTGATTCAGAAAAATATAAGTAAATTTATATAGTATTTATTTTTTTATATATTTTTATAAAAATGTGATAAAAATATTACACACTTGAATAGTAAAAAGTGAATTTTGAGTTCAAGTCTCCGAATTTCACCAGAATTTTCAATGTTTATTTATGATACTTATTTATTCACTTAAAAAAATGATTATTTTAACGATAAAAATATAATGATTTAAATTTTTAATATTTTTGTATAAATAATATTTGAACCATTTCGACAAAAAAGGTAGAAAAATATTATAATTTATCAGTTATTAAAAAAAATATCTTCTATTTTTTTCTCTCAAAAAGCCATTGTTTTATCTTACAAAATCGGATTAAAATCATAAGGAAAATGTTTATTATTATATATTTCAAAAAAAATTTTTAGCTTTTTTTTAAATATTCTATTTGTCAATTTTCTTAAATATATATAATTCTACATAAGCCTTATGAAAGCTGCTGTAATAAATTACAAATTAAAAATACGTTTAATACATTAATAATTTAATGTTATTTTTTTTATTATAGTATAGAAAAATATATTAAACGGATTGAAACATATTATATATTTGGATGATGTGTGACTTTGTCAACTAAAAGTCAATTCCAAAATCACTTTTTTATATTTTTAATGATAAAATATCTAAAAAACTTCAGATTTCCACAAAATAACATTCTCTGTTAACATTAATTATATTATTTATGAATATATTTAAACAATAATGTTTATTTAGTAAATATTATATATGAAAAAATAAAAAAAAATCATTTATTTAATAATTAATTTGTATTATATTCATCGGCAAATAGAGGGTTAAAATATAAAACTTTCTGTATAATCAGAGTGATTTAAATTTAAAAGTTATTTTTTCATGAATTTGTAAATTCAGTTTAATTTCCATCATGACGTAAAACTTTTTTTTAATGTTGTCGTATAAACGACGAGTTAATTTTTGTTTGTCGTTTTATATTTCATTATTATTATTATTATTATTATTATTAACATTGGAAAATTTCGCACGTCGGATCGTGAAACTGTTTTGTTTACTTTGATATTTAGTGAAATCGCATCATATATACGCACCCCAGGCAAAATAAACAAAAGCTCGATGACTGTTCAACCCTTTCGTATCTGATAATGTTATATAATATAGTATAAGGTTGTGTGAGAAAAAACGAGATTGTGTTTGTGTGCTGCAAACGAGCAAATCGAATATTTTATTATATATTGAAAAAAAAAATACTAGTAAATATGTTACTATTATAAATAGAATATTTTAAAATTTTAGTATAGATATTTTGAAATTATTCTGATAAAATTGAATAAATATATACAATTATTACATCGCATGTATTGCAATTTTGTATCAGATTTAATCCAAAAAGCCAAATATACGCATTCGTATATATGTATATGTATATAATATACGTAGAGACACACATACACATTGAATCGTTATACAAAAGCACCGAAACGCAATTACGTCGCATTTGCATATGTACCTGAAGGCGAAATTAATTCGAGCGCAGAACGATGAATATTCAATTTAACACTTTCAACGCGGTCTCCGATACAAATTCAAAAGAGATACACTAATGAATATCGCGCTCTTTTTTTTTTTATATATACCGTTTGAATCTAATCAAGTGTTCGCGATCGAACTGTTGTCAACGGCGCTCGTCGAATCGTCAATGTTTGACGCCGAAACGCGTCCGAGTCACCGGGCGTGTTAAGAGTTTTCGACGTGCGAGTTCGACGTCGTTAACCTTTAAAATGCGATCGTTCCAGTCGTGTAATTTACCCCCAGCGGAAGGAGTCGAATGATGCCACGCACGTGAATGAAACGTTACGACGATTTTATCCGGATTCCAGCAGAATGACGACCGGGTCGAGTGTTTAATTTCGGATTAAATTACGGTCCGCGCGCGTAAAAACGGATGGTCACCCTCACACTCTCATATACAGCGGAGAGATAACGCGAACTTTGTCCGATACGTAAAATGAAGAGGATGGTACACTTTTTTACAATGGCGTTCCCTCATTCTTATGCTATATTTATTATATAACTTCGCCTAATTACATGTCGTTGTCTAAATGTATCTTTTTTTTTATATATCCGTAACACCATGCAGACATATGGTGTGTATGATTATGACTTTGATAAACATGATAATCATCATTATATAGAACGTCATAATGTGATAAATATAATGAGGACAATATTGCACATACGTGTTATTTTTAACAATATTAACATTATGAATTAATTAATATTATGAAATAAAAACATTTTGTATAAATATTTTATTTTAATTTATACATATAATACTCACTCCATTTACAATATATGTAGATTTTTATATTATAATTAAAAATATTGAATCAATAAATTAAAAGCTCTCTGATATTAAAATTAAAAAAAAATGTTTTTTTTTATTAAAAAAATATATATAATTCATAATTTTCCTTATACAATAGAAAAATATGATATCGTGCATAATATAATATAGACTTTTGCAAGTTCAATAAGTTGGAAAAGTTTTAATAGGGTTTCGATCCTAATAATTCCATTTTAAGCCGAAAATTCGATATCGATCTTTACTGAAGTTTTGCTGGTAAAAGGTGCAATTTCATTATTGTATATATATATATATATATATATATATATATATATATATATAATTTCTTACGTAATTGTCGTTAATTTTATAAAATTCAAAATTATTGTAATGTTAGATGTAAAATTCATCTCAATTTTATTTAAGGCTTTTACAACATTGAATTCAGAATGAAAATTGTATAAAATAAATATGTTGTTATGCAAATAAGTATTATAAATCTGTACGCTACATATTATAAATAGCTTATTATTGGAAATACTAATTGCGTTACATGTTTATATATAATTTCAGAAAGCTAATCAAATTTCTCAAATATATCAACTAAAGATTTTTTATTATATTTTTATTATGAATATAATAATGTAATTAATCTGATGTCAGATTAATATTTTTTATAATTGAAATATTGAACTAGTACATTTGAAAATTTACAAATCAAAAAATTCAATTAAACTTTTGTTAATTTTAATTATGGAATAAATTAAATTGTCAAATATATAAATATGTATTTTGATTTTAATTTTTAAGTGGTCTTAAATAATAAATTTATTTAAATCTGAAAAAAGTTGATTTAATTTGATATAAAATCTATCAAATTTTATGCATAACTTTGAACTCATATTTTTTTTAGTTTATAATTAGCTTGTAAAATAGTTTGAATGTTTAAATTATTAAATTTCTATGCAAAGCTAAAATTGAATATTATTCACGTTTGACATTCAATCGATTGATAATTACTTTCAATTTCGATCAATAAGCAAAGTTCCGATATAAACTTTTGCATATACAACGTTCAATCGACGTATAAAAAGGGTCCAACTTTTTAACGTGAATAACGTTATAAAGTAAAAGATCGTCGATCAAAGTGATACGTGGCACAATTTTAAACTCGATCGAAACACCCTTAAACCGCAAAGTCGATCGCGATTCGAACCCAGCGCACATTCCGCGTACGCATTCTCCCGTTTTTAACCCTTTGTGCGCGGGGGCTCGCGGTTTTCGCGATTCGCGTCCGTTAAATCGCGAACCTTTTAATTGAACGGATTTCCGGGCCGGTTTTAATTGTCGAATCCGAATCTAAAAGTTTTCACCGATCCCCACTAAAACCGCCGAGTGCGGCAAATAAAGATTTAATTACTGGGTACCCGCGGCAAAGTCGCAAACTCGAAAACATACGTAAACCCATTGTATACGGAGCGGGAGGCATTCGGTGAACAAGCCACGGTCCATAGTTTCCAGGATTCGAATCCTATTTTCCACCCTTCCGACGGTCGAAAAGCACCATTAGTCGGGTTTACCGTATGTCGAAAATTAAAGGGCAATTCGATTGAAACGTCCGACCGAGATTGCGCCAGTTTCTAAACAAAAGCTCAAAGGTTACTGCATGGGAAATAGCAATAATGTTATATTTGTATATTTTTTTATCAATATAAAAAACCGTCGATGGCTTTTGTTAAATGTTCAAAATATAAACATTTATTAATTCATCTTAAAAATATAATCTATTCATTTCTATCAATTTATTAATCATCGAATCTGCATAATAAATCAATAAATTATTTTAAAAATTTAATTTATTATATATATATATATATATATTTTACAATATACAATCTATAAGAATAATTAAATATTTTCTTTTATCGGATATTTGTCGACAAATTGAATTTTCCCTCAAAAAAAAAATCTACAGCGACATTTTATTCTGTATGACCGTCTGTCGCGTCGTCGGCATCGTTCCATCCCCTATCTCACGGTCAACGAATAATGAAATTTTTCCTAAACAGAATATATAAATATATAAGAAAAATTCTAAAAATAAAAAAAAAATGAAAGCGTGCCGTGAAAACTCTAAGAGCAGAAAGCGAATGTAAAAGATTCGGTTCCGGGGCAGTCGTGGCAAAAGCGCGGAATCCCGGTAATGGTATTGAACCTTGCGAGATGACGATCGTAAAGGAGCCTCCTATATAAATAAATACGGCGAAAAGTCTTACCTGAGAATAAAAAGAAAAGTTTTTCCGACTCCCTCTGCTCCCCCGTTGTAGCCCCCCCTTTGTCGCAAGCGACTTACGTAAGTATATACGAAAAGCTTAAGAAAAAGTTAAGACACTTAGGATCGAAATATACGCGCGGCACCGGAACATAACCGTATAAAGCCCATACTTTCGCTTTTCTTTCAATTTTATTGCTTCTATATATATATATATATATTTTTTTTTTTCTTTTCGTCTTCGCAAAATTTATATATTTTAATATTATACATAGACTTGGTTGAAATTTTTGAAACATAGTCAAGATGTGCGGCTGAATTTATTGAACGGCTTTAATGTAAGCCGCTTTTGCACGGTTAGAATTACAAATTTTGCGTCGTTATATTGAACAAATAAAATAAATCGACAACGCTACATCCTTTGTGGATTAGAGTTAGAGTGTTTTTTTTTTCAGTCCAATCTTTATATAAAAATATAAAAATGCAAACAATATCTTGAAACCAGAAACTGGAAACTATACATTGAAAATATATCAAATAATATGCAACTCTTCAGTTATGTATAACATATTTCAAAATTATATTTATATTATAATATTAATACAGTTAAATTCGCAAACCATTGTTTGACAATACATATTTAACAATATTGATCAATTTTTTTTCAACTGTCTTAATTTAATTAACCGACTAATTTCGTATAGCATACAGTTGGCAAATATTAATATAATATAATGATCATCACAACGGCTTAATTAAGTACACTTAATCACATTCAGCTCTGAAATTTAATTAGTCACATTGTGTAAATTATGAAAATCGACGTTATAAGTTTAATTAAATGCGCATAACCGCAATTTCGCCAAATGAAACTGCGAAGTTCATTTCGAATTGCCGATTACATAACAAAGTGTCTAATCAAATTAGATGCAAATTATGTAAATCGTACGATTAATTATTTATAGAATTATCATTTTAATAAATAAAACTTTCTTTTTTCAGCGCGCACATAAAGAATTAAACTTTGTAAGGTTTTACTTTCGAACGACGAACTTTGAAAGTTCAATGAGCGAAAACAAATTTTAACCGAACGATTGAAATAAAAGTTCGATTTTGAACCCTTAAATGCTATATAAAAATTTTAAATTTTTAATATAGCAAATAAATCAATAATATATTTTTAATATAAATGCATTTTATATTTGTTTTAGTAAAAAACACAATCCATATTCGTTTTTTTTTTATAAAATCAATAATACTTTTTTAACGTATTATATTATACGTATATTTTGAATGAAAATATATTATTTCAAAACGGAAAAAGTATACTGAAATATTTTCATGAACAATGACAAACATGTGTAAAAAAAAAAGATAATTTTTATTTTCACAGCAACACCTGCTATTGTGCATTGACGTTTTTCCGATTTTAAATCGCATGAAAGAAAAACACGCGGGAATTTTCCTTCGTCAAAATTTTTAGTAACGCTACAAAAATTCCTTTATATGCTTTTTATACGTCGGAAAAATAGCGAATTATATAAATGTTTTTTGAGTTGAAAAAAAAATATATCAATTGTACACAACTGTCATTCATGAACTTATTATATATGTATATGTATTGCTATTAAGTTGTTATATTTTATTATATATATATATATATATATATATATATATATATATATATATATATATATATATATATATATAATTTATCCATATTATAAAATATATAAAGCTTTGATAATTCAATGGTAAAATTTATTTTTTTCAATTTATACTATTGACTTGTTAATTTATAAAACTCCATACTTCAGGTTATAGAATTTTCATATGAAAAATATTATATATCACACCTTACAAAAAATGTATATATAATAAAGATATTTAATAAGTAAAATGTGCTAATATAAATCGCATATAAATAAACTTTATAATATAATTAAGATATTTAAAATAAATTACTGTCTTAAGATATGTAATGAATTAATATAGTTAATGAATTCAGAATTTTATTTTTATAATAAAATTATGAATATATATGTATATATCTTTTATTAAAAAAATAAATCAACAATAACACTCCATTTCGAAATTGAAGTGGATACAAATTAATATTCAAAAAACGCCGATTTTTTTTTACCCCCATAAATCTACAATATTTCAAGAAATTAATTAACCAAAACGAATAAATGCGAAGCACGTAAATTTTATCTGTCGTAAATCTTTTTTTATACATTATATTTATGCTTACATAAATATATATATATATATATATATATATATATATATATATATATATATATATACATCTTAAGCCATTTGTTTAAACATCAAATATAATTTTCTCGAGAGTGTAATAAAAAAAACGTTGTTTTATTCGGTAAAAAAAACACGTGTAATTGAAGTTTATATTATTTCAGGCAAATTATTTTAATGAGAATTTTATTATAACGTTTTTTTTTATTTATGTTACATTTTTATATTTCAAGTTTTAAACGACGCAATAAAATAAAGTTTTCTGTAAATACGTGAGTTACGTCATTTTCATACAATAAAGCTATAGCAACAATCGATTTTTTTTTATTTTATTATTATATTTTATATTTATTTTGAACGTATTGGAATCTAAAAAAAAATATGCTATCAATCAATACTTTGACGAAAATAGTATATATTTTATTAAAAACAATTTCAATAAAATTTATATATAATAAAATGCAACTGACAAATCTCTTAATATATATCTAAGAAATATATAAAAATGCATATTTTTCTATATTTCTGAAATGCACATACATTGATGGCATCACATTTCAGAGCTTTTTCTCTATTTTCAGCAATTTAAACCGTACGTGATCGTGTAAAGTGAATTTTTCGCTTCGACTCCGCTGAAAAATACGTATAGTCCCGGCAAATATCTTAAAATATAACAACAACTAACTATAACAAAAAATAAAAATAAATATAAATAAACGTGCCGCATTCGAGAGCGACGTGCTTCAATCAAGTTTGAGTGTGTTACTGTATTTTTAACCCTTTGGATACCGTCCAAAAAATTAAAGTAAACCCCATCGTTCATACTAAAAGAGTTTATTGTGGTCAACATTCTGGTAATACGAGCAAAATCCATTTGCACAATAAGCTTAGCGAATGTGTCGCACTACAAAATGGTCGGTTTTTTACGTTTACAACTGCAACACCAAACACCCCCCCTTTTCAACCCCGTTATAACCATATATTTTATGTATGCGCTTATGTTAGGTGTGTATGCTAAAAAGTTTGAGGGTCGTTCGAAAAGTTTAGTACGAGAGAGGATCAATTATTCATTAGAAAATCAAAAGTCACTTTTGTAGAATTGTCGATACACTTTCATACTTGTCTCTTTTTTTTATATAAGAATGTAAATATAAAAATATATTTTTAAATTCACCATAAAAATCATTATATAATATTTTCAGATAAATATACTTATTTGTATATTAATAAATTATAATATTTATTATAATTTTAATTTTAATATTGTAAAATCTTTTTGATACTGATTCAAAATTATTGCGTTTATTTATTAAAATTAAAAATTTACACTATTTTTTTATCTTTATCAATATAAAGATTTATATTGATAAAAATATATTGAATATAAAAATAAAATATTTATAATGTTTTTGTTTATTTTAACATTAAATTACTTAAATTAATTATATATATATAAATTATAACATATTAAACGTTCTATAAAATCAATAAAAATTGGAAAATTTCTTGTATACTAACTATCGAATGAAGATATCCAAAAATCATTAATAATTTTCCAATATATTTACTCATTCTTCTATAATTATTAATTCAATCATAAAATATCTAAAAAAAATCATTCAATAATACTTCGAATTGAAATCATTATCTATTATATTATACTAATAAAAAAAATATATAGCGCACATAAAAAAAAAGTATTCATTCATCGAACATTTAAAATTTTCCATAATTTACGACCGTCGCCATTCATCGACCGATCGTTTTAAAATTATTCTGTGTCATTGAAATTGAAAAGGACACGCTCAATTACTCGATTTTCCTACAGATTTTCCGCTTTCCACGACAAGTGGCGACGATCGTCTTCGCCTTTATATATTATAACCATTCACCCCCCACGAAACTCGTCCCCCGTAAACGACGTCGATTCATCCCCCTTAGCACATAATTTCGTCGCCCGATAATAAAGTTTCATTTATCGCGCAATTTTACAAGTGCTCTGCGCCGAAATAGACCGCAAAAAGCGTTTTATAACTTAATGCGAGAGCGCGCTTTTCCGCACGCGAATTTTCACAGTTTTCATTGCGCTATTTGTAAACACCTGCGCTATAAAAGTGACTCGTATTATGCGAACTGTTAAATATGTTGCACCGAAACGAATTTTAACGCGAATTATCGTTGAAGAATAAACTCTTCAACGATTTTCATAATTTATATTATATTGTAACACTAAATAAAGTTCTTCTATTAATATCTAACAATACTACTATATATATATATATATATATATATATATATATATATATATATATACAATTATATATGTATAATTTTATTAAAAATACTTTGAATTTAAAACTATACTACATATAATATTTTAATACTGTTTCAAAATCATATCATTAGATTTAATTATATAAGTATGAGAAATCACATAAAAGATTTATAAAAAAAAATACATTTTTTTTAATCATCTTCTAATGAATATAATCATAATCATAATTGAGAAAAAATCTCATACAACATCAAAATTAAAATATAATAAATTAAAAACACTGTTATTTACTACACAGTTAAGTTATAATTAATGTTAAGTTTACTTAACAATATACGAATCGCACAGACCGTGAATATTCTAGTTCTCAATGTTGAATATATACATTTAAATTTATATCTTAAATGTACTTTAAATTAAATTAAATAATTAATTCAATTGATTTGCATATATATATATATATATATATATATATATATATATATATATATATATATATATATATATATATATATATATTTCAATTACAGATAAAAAGATAATATTTATTTTTTGAAGGTAAATCAAATTGATTCTCCGAAAAGTTTTACAATATTGAAAATTTGTTCCGACATTATTTTCATTTTATATATAAAATAACACGTTAAAAATATTTAAAAGGTAAATAAATATTTTAAATAAGTCAATCATTAAAAATTTTATACAGTTAATATAAAAATAAAATATATATAATTAATACCATTTTTCCAGAACGAAAACAAAACATCGTTTCGTAATTTGCGTTCTTTCGCATTTCGCGCGAACAAAAATATACGTATAAAGCAAACTTTAAATTCGCGTTTTTTCCGCGAAAGAAAAGCGAAAGAAAAAAAATTCGTGAAAAACAAAATGAAAGCAGAAAAGAAGTAGAAATGAAAAAGAAAAACAACTGGAAATGCGGTGTCCGATTGTGTTAGCGGCAATTGTGTGTCACGAAATGGAGTTGATTACGCACGTCGATATCCCCGGTCACAAAGGGTTAACCGTTGCGCCTTGGTGCGACACAAAAACAAATTATCTGTCTAAATTTGTACCTTTGTCCGCTTTTATTTAGTTATTTTTTTTTTTTTTGTTTTAACAGGAAAAAAAATACAACTTAAAATATCAAGTTGTATTCCCAATGCGTAAACTATCTACTTTTCTCAGAATATCTATAAATTTTCTTGAATTTCTATATAACAGAATTTATTTAAAATATTATATTTATTTTATATTGAAGATATTCTAAAATAAATTTCATTTTTAGTAATATATTATGTAACTTGTAATGTTTCAAGTAGGAATACGCGTCCTGGCAACATACCATTACACCTGTTAACATCGGATTACATCTGGCAACACATCGTACTACAGATCCAAATATCGAGATACAAATTTCAATATAGTAATTAATTAATTTTTATCATTTAAAAAAAAATTCACTTTCTTGTGAATAACAAGCAAAGGGTTCAATATTTATATTTATATTCGTTAATAATTTATGCCTATTATAAATGACTAAATTATTTAATATTTTATTTACATTAATATTTTATTAAAATAATGATCAAAAATTTATTTCAAATTTAACAAGCACAAATCCTATTTTTAGAAAGCCGAAATCCTATATTTTGAATATCTTAGTGTTGTTACATTATTTTATGGATTTGAGTCATCCATCTACAATATGTTTAACTTTCAGATAGTTAAATTTAAATACAGACATCAAATTGTATATTATATTTGACATATATAATTAAATAT
Organism: Leptonema lineaticorne; assembly: GCA_024500535.1. Taxonomy (NCBI): domain Eukaryota; kingdom Metazoa; phylum Arthropoda; class Insecta; order Trichoptera; family Hydropsychidae; genus Leptonema; species Leptonema lineaticorne. Next base: position 7,577,071 of record JANIJI010000021.1, read on the forward strand.
GGAAATTTTATATTGTAAATTACATAATATTTAACATTAAGTAGTCAAATTTTACAGTTAGTTATAATATATTTATAATTAATACTTATAATGAAAAAAAAATATTTATATTATATATTTTTTGTGTGTCTCTCTATAAACAAAAATCGATAAATATGAACAATTAACGGTTCGTCGAATAAAAATTAAATTTAAATACGGAGCATAAACGAGCTGCGAAACAATTAACCGGAAAAACGATAAAATTTTATGCCGCTTCTGAAAACGTCGATAAAATTATACGCAGAACGCGGAGAACGCGAGACAAACAGACAGACAAAAAAAAAAGCGCAAACAAAACAAAACAAAACAAACAAACAAACAAATAAATAAATAAATATAAAAATTACGAGGAACAATGACGCTTTCAACTTGCGAGCATTTTTCAGTTTTTATTGCGACGTGTAAGCAATACTTTCGCAACAAGGAATTCGTTTAACGGCCGTTACATAAACCGAATAACGCCGTTACGACGCGCAAAATGCGAGTGTTTGAAGTGTAAGGGTTGAAAATTTCTATCACTCCCCTTTATATATTTAAATTTAATAATTAGCCGGTGAAACGTATTCGAACTATGATCGAGATCAATCAAGCATTTTTTTTTTTAATTTTATATTTTTTTCGTTTAAATTTGTAATTAAAATAGAATGTAATTAAAGCGAAATAATAATAATAATGATTGTTATCGTGTAAAAAAAAAAAGAATTGACAGATCAACTTTTAAGAGTATGATTGATTGGAAAGTGGTTTTTTTATGCCATATGCTATGTGAGATTAATTATTTTTTAAAAGTCAATTATATTTCGAATATTTTATATTTTTTACCATACTATATAATTAACTATATATTTTTAAAAGAAAATAATTGTCTATTTAAAGACTTTATTATATGTTTTTATTTCCGTGATGTTTTGAATGAATTTTTTCAACACATTTTTCTTGTTTATCTTTGTTAACATTTCTATTATCTCTTAAATATTGTAGCATTTATAAACTATGATATTAAACTAATATATATATATTAAAAAATACATCTCATTTTTCATAAAATATTAAATTTCATTTTGTTTTAATAGACAATTTATAATTACTTAATTAGTGTTAAATATTTTTCAATATTAAATTCTTAAATTAAAACTATACATCAACAACATAAATTTGAAATGCAATAAATATTTAACGATAAACTGAATTTCTTTAATTTTTTTTATATAATTAATATTTTTATTGAAAAAAAAAGAAATATATATATATATATCAAAGTAAACTTGTTATGAATTTATTACAATCTGAATACATATTTTTTTAGACGATATTAAAAAAATGAACACCAAAATTTTAAATTAATTTATAATAGTAAGGAAAAGCAAAAAAAAAATATTATATATGGAAAAGCTGAAACTTTATTCATGAATTTAATTTAGATTAAAAAAAATATATAAATATATTAAAATTCATACAATATTATTATTATTATTATAACATTGATATTATTTGCATATTATAATATAATATAATAAAAATAATCGAAAGTGGTCATTGAACGTTTCGCCCGGGGTCCAAATATTGTTCGGAATATCCGAATACGGGAGGTATATAGATTTCGGAACGTCGACGTATTCCGGACACACGATGATGCCATTCAAATGGCCTAGGGGGGGTGCCTTTTGTTGGGCAAATTATATCCGAGGGTGTCTGTTGGCGACCGGTCATGGCAATCATGGCCCATTACTCCATTGATTTATGGCATTCGTATGGCTCGTTCATCAAAACGGTTTACTTACCATAAAATCCACGTTCTACACTCGGAACTGCATTAAATGTCCAATTTTATCAATTATTTGCCAATTTTGACACATTATATATATATATATATATATATATATATATATATATATATATATCGTACAAGTGGACCTTTTGTAAAAATACGCGCGCATATCTATCGCGTGTATTATTATTAAATGAATTGAAGAAGTGCGCATATTTATTTATTTATCATAAAATATAGAAGTAATAAGAATGTATATTAAATTGTAAAAATAAGGAGTGTGACATCGGCGGCAACATTAAAATGATGTGTGTCTTATAAATAGACGTTTTTAAAATGTATCGATCGTTTTAATTCTAAAATTAAAACGATCTCAAAACACGAAAGATTCTTATAGAATTTAATTAAATTTTATAATAAAGTTCTTAATACAAATATTTTTCTATATAAAGCGATAATTTTAAATATTATATTAAAATATAATACAATATTGACAATATATTCATGAACAACAATATCTTATTTTATATTTCAATCATAACTATTTTTAGACGACACATATAATATAATAAAAATAAAACGATCAAAATTTTAAATAAATCAGTTATGAGAAGCAAAATTGAACGCAAATTCTTTTTCATACTGGAATTTCTTTGCTTCTGAACCTTCTGAATATAATCAATTTTGGCGAATATTTTTCTTCTTTCTTTTTCCATATATATATATATATATTTTTTTTTTAATTCAAAAAGTTTTTCTTGCTTTTTCGACTTTGCGGCGCGGCGCGTCTTTGGATAAAATTCGATAGAAATTGAAAACATTTTTCCGTTCAATCGACTAGAGAATGTTCTTATAAAGAGCTTTTGTATATATTATGGACCGCGTGTTACGAATACGATAACTTTTTCTTATTTGTTTTGCTAAGTTGAAAGTTGAAACTATAAAAGTGTTCAACTTTTATATAAATACTAATAGAAAGACTGAACAGCGACCGAATATGAAACCAAAAGTATTGTACGCAATTTCATTCTTCGCAATACGAAAATGAAACACGTGTATAACATATTTTTATTATATGTATATATGGCTTAATTATATTAAACAACTTTTTAATTCATAAAAATATTTTTACATACATAATTAAGTCACTAATCATTCTATATTCCTTATAAGATAGATAAATACAAAACAAATTCGTCGTTTATTCATCATTAATAGAGTATCGAAATTAATGAACAAACGTGCGCTCAATGAAGTTTAAAAGAAAATCATTTAAGCGATTAACATTAACGCTTTAGGTTTCCTTATTTTGAATATATTCTGTGAAGATAATGTGAAAATCGCAAAGCATATGTTCTCAAAGTCTTCAGGTATGGCTCAGGGGATTAATTTACTTAAATTTTCCGAGAACAACACAACATTGAGTTTGATGTCTGCGCAAATATAAACATAAATATATGTATTTGTATATATATATATATATATATATATATATATATATATATATATAACGAGTTCAATGTAATGGAAACTCCAAAAGGCAGTCGGCTTGCCGAATACTAGTTTCCGTATGAAAATCGCATTTGCACGGAAAATTAATATGTGGAAAATCTGACTCCTTTGTATCAACACCAAGGCAAATTGTTCAGTGAACACAAACCAACTCAATACTATGCTCACCGAGGATAAAATGAAAACCTTAATTTTTCATTTTATACCCCCGCTATGAGAGTTTAATTCAACATATATTAATCTCATTAAAATAACTATGTATGTATGTATGTACGGAGGAGCTGTTGTAAATTTTCATTTTATCTCCGCTTCTAACTTAATCTTTAAACATTTGAAGTATTATATTATAGCGTACGTTGAATTATAATCGAATAATATAACGAGAAAAATAATAAATAACCTTGACATTTAATACCACCCTTTTTTGTAAACAAAATTTAACTCTTGGATAGTTGAACGATATATATATAATATTTTGATAAAATATATATATTATATGTACTATATATGTATATCGAAACCGCGTCACATTAATCTCATAAAAATATTTCTTCGTCAATTTTAAAAGTTATCATAATTTAATAACATTTTGAGTGAATTCTTTATTACGTTTCAAAATATTTATACGTTAAAAGTCTACGTTACACATGTTGAAAATATTTTCACGAGAGCTATCTCGAATTTCATCGTTATTTTCGTTTCGAAAACTAATATGTAATATATTAAATTTTTATATAAAAAACCCCTAATATTGTAAAGCTATGTGTACGTATAAATAATTTAGTATTTTCGACGATATCGTCCGTTTATTTTTCTACTTAACGAAAACGTAACCTCTAGAGACGAGTGATAAATATTATTCTACAGAATTTTCTTCGCTATTTCAACTTGGAAAACATCTCTGATCATTTTTTTTTCTGTTATAGAAATATTCATAGTAATATAAAATGTAGGTTCGCATTTTTTTCACTAACGGAATGATGAAACGCGTTACGGTTTTGCGAAAAAATCTTCAACGAGACATTTCAATTTTCAACGAGAATATTGAAAGAAAACTACATATTTTCCGCTTATTAAAATTTGTGAAAGAAAATGTTTTTATGTTCCCGTTTTATTTTATGTTACACGATAAAAAAAATGGTTGAAAAATATATTTATTTTTATTAATAATATAATATATAAATTATCAAAAATTATTTAATTTTCATATTTTTAATACAATTAATTATATAAATTTACTAATATATTATTTTGTTATTATTTAAAAAAATATATAAATAATAGAATAGTTGAATTCATTTCTTTATATTTAACTCTTCTATATCAAGTTCGTTATAATTATATTATGAATTTAATAATATTAATAATTAAAGTACTATTTTTAATTTATTTCAAAATATAATGAAAATATTATGATGCGTCAAATCTTTCAGAAAGAAATAAAATATATGAAGATAGGATTTATATTTGGAAATTATCTAAAGAAAAATCCCGTTTGACGAAATTTAATAACAATACTTAATTTTTTTATATATTTATAAGTATAATATTTGATCATTTTCAGGATATAAATTGACGATAAAAATAAAAGAAATATAGTGAATCGAACGCCAGACATCAAACACACAACGTTAAACCGCTCACCGCACAAAATAAACAGTAGTTTCAATAGTTTTCCCTCGACTGTGAATTATGAATCTGTTTGCTTTTACTATCACACACACACACACACATACACATACTTATATATATGATTAAATATTTGCACTTATATTTTGTATTATTTATTTATTTTATTTTTTTTTGCCTCGCTATATATGAACGAATACGTGGAAAATCGAAGCGAGTGGATTACGCTTGTTTACTCACGTGTATGACACGATTACCTATTTATCATCGGCGGATAATTCTAATATAAATCAACCTGAGGGATGAGCCATCGTTTCGACCCACCCTGTAGTTGTGTAGCAGGTGTGAGTTGTATTAGTCAATGGTTTCCCTTTTACACATTTGTCATTCGGTTTTGACAGATCGACCTCGTTTTCTATCCTTATACATATGCGAATATTTATACGTAATATGATCCACATATATATATATATATATATATATATATATATATATATATATATATATATATATATATATATATCAAGTTTTTCCGAGTAAGAAAAATGAACGAAAATTACACGACGTAAATAATAAAAATATATTTACGATTTTCGACTGGGAATTTGCCGATTATCGTAGTGTTAATAAACGCGGTTTAAAAATCGTGTTAAATTAAAATTCATTCGTTGTTAACTATGAAAGAAAAAAAAAAGAAAAGCAATCGTCTCGACGACGCGAAAAGAGTAAAAATTTTAATTCATCTCCCTTCTCGATTACATCTTTTTTCTTTATTTTTCTGCGGACGAATGCGAAAATAGAATTTTCTGCACTTGTTTTTCTTTCTCTGTTCTTCTTTTTTTTTGTGTTTTATTTCAATTTTTTTCGTTTTTTCTTTTTCTTTTTTTTTTTTTGCTCGTCGAAAAAGTAATGTAGACTAATGCTCTTCTCTTGAAATGCGCTCGTTATAAGTTTAATGTGAAACAATTTTCGTTCTAAATTGAAAACGCTTTCACCACAATATTATATTTATATTTGAGTGTGTGTTAGTGTTGAAACTAATTTTTTTCACTTCAATTTTAAACAAAATTTTCTACACTTGGTTTAGCTGAAAATTTTCCATGTTAAGAAACCTTGTCATTTTGAAACGATAGCTATTTTTTATTTCCAAAATTAGAAACATATTTTGAAAATACTGAAAAGTATTTTTTTTATATTAATATTTAGTATATTAAATATTCAATTGTATTTTTTTTAATATATATATATATATATATATATATATATATATATATATATATAATTTAAAATTTTCATCTATTAGTCTATATTAGAAATATAGTACGATATCAAATATAATATTAATATTTGAGAAAATAATACTATTTTAAAAGCGATCTATTAATAGTGACTATAATATATTATTCATATTATAATATTCAAGTATATTTTTCACTGTCAAATATACGACGATAGCATTTAAAACGATGAATTATTACGTTGTTAATATGCATTACAAATAGCGCATACATTGTAATGCAGAAATTTATATGTCTGAAAGCTTTCTTGCATATATTAAACACCGTATCGAGAAAGGCTTTCAAGCGTGGATATTGAAAGCTTTTCCCTCAGATTTTCGTTCACAATGCGGTATTGTTATCGGTCGTGCACTGAAACAGTACTATTCACGCCGGTTTCCCCAATGCGTCACGGCTACACGTACACAAAATTACTATGGGTGCCTCTGTCAGGATTTATCTTTTTCGTCGTTCAAAGGAAAATTTTCAGATCTGATAAATATACTAAAAAAAAATGAATTTTAACATTAGCCCTTTATCTCGACTGCACTCAAAATATAGTCATAAATATACTACCTTAAAAAATTTTCAATTTCAATTTAAACAACATCATTCTATATATTTATATATATTTATAATATATAACAATAAATGTATATAGAGCAATCGCTTAATTGAAATTAATAAAATCGATTATACAGTATCGGTAATTAATATCGCCATTTTAGCAAGTCGTTCGGTGGGGGGGAACTGTTAGGCGGAAGGGGGGGGGTTGAACTGGAAAATTTGAACTCGACCGAATAACGATAACCGAAAAACATTTAAAATGCAAATTGTGAATCAAATATTCATGCTCGAAAACTTTTCCGAGGGCGAAATGCGACGATACGACGATGGCGATTTTATGGAATTAAATTACGCTTTTCACATATTTTCCGCGAAACGGAACGGGAAAACTTCGGCCTGTATAACGATGCATTTGTTTTCTACGCTTGTCGACCGTTAAAAACACGAATAATTAAAACGAATTAACTGGAGTATATATATATATATATATATATATATATATATATATATATATATATATATATATGTATGTATATATATAAATAATTCATATATCGTATTTCAATGTAAAACGTATTCAAATATATTAAATATCTATTTTGAAATTGATAAAGTTGAAATTTCAAATAATTAAAATTTTTTTAAAGTCACAATATCAACATCAAAATAATAATATTTATATTATATTTCTATACAAATATATTTTCGACTTTGCCATAAGGGATGGAAAGTTGTACAATGTGTGGAATCATATGGAGAAAATATTAATGGCTTTCAGATGTGGTTCTACAGACGAATTCTGAGAATCCTGTACGATATAATAATACATAATCATTCGTGTTTCTTCGAAGGACTCGATACGGAGAAGGTGGAATTAATTGAAACATAGAAACATGAATAATTTGGTCATATTATAAGAAAGTTCTTGATGTATGATCTTTAACATTTGTGATTGAAAAATATTTAGCCAAAAAAATATTTAGCCAAAAAAATAATCTGCCTAAAATTACGTGAATCATTTAAAAAACTTTTAAGGTCTCTTTAGAAAGCTGCAGCATTATCAGTGTTAGTAATTCAATTATAAATAAAATTAAACAAAAACTATATGCTTAGGAAAAAGATTTAAATTTATAAAAAAAAATACATTTTCTCGATATAAATCCGATTTGAAAGGGTAACAAAAATTTTATACTAACTTGCAGATATCAACGCTACCATGTATAGTATGACTATAGTTTCAATATATAGTGAAAACGCTTTAAAGGCAATAAAAAATAAAAGGATTTTTAAGATTTATTTTATTACGATTGCAGATTTTGACTTTGGCATAAAAATCGCGAACAAATAGAATCTCGTTAATACCTTCATTTATTTCGTTACCATTTTGAATCTATCATACTGAATATACAACAATACAAAATTCAATTTTAAAATAAAATATTTATTATATATATATTGTGATTATTTTACATTTGACAGAATAACGAGACGAAATCCTGCGGTTGCGTCAAAGGGAATGAGTACGGTCACGAATTCCCATATATATATATATATATATATATATATATATATATATATATATATATATATATATATATATATATAAAGGGGGATGAGTATACATTTCGTGTTTTAAGTTTGGATAGACGGGAACGGATTGGAAGGTAAAGATTGATTTCGAAACCCCCCTTTTGATGCTAAAGGCGTCAGAATGGGGACAAGCAAGAAAAAAAACAAATATATATATATATATATATATATATATATATATATAGGAATACAGGGTAAAGTGGAAAATTCAAAAGGGGGACGGACACTTTGTCGGGGTCTGCATACATTTTACCTTTGTTTAAGAAACAATTCTCCGCACGGCCACACACTAATACGCCCCTGGGAACCGGGGGGTCGTTCCTTAATTTAACTTTTCCTTTTTTTTCTTTTTTCTCTCTTTTCGCAGGCGCAACACACAAGCCTTTCCGAGAAAAATCCGGAAAATTTCGCATCGAAAACGAATTATTCCCGCGTCAACGTATATGATTATTTCATATTACTTATTTATTTCATCTAATACAAAAAAAGTATTCTATCCTTTATTTAACATTATTGAAATAATAATATTTTTTTTTCATTTATTTAATTAAAATTCAATATAATATAAATAATGACTTATATAATAATAACTGTTAATATACGTTGAAATGAACATATTATTATTTTATAAAAATAATTATTATTATTTTTTTACATTTCAATAATAACAAATATTCATTTTAAATTTTGATTTATTAATCTAATTGAAAAAAAATAGTGATAAAAATATGCTTATTTCCTTGAATGAAAATTACAAAATTAATCATTTTACACAAAAAATATTTAAAAAAATTGTTTATTATGTTTAATTTATATTTAGATTATATAAACAGTAATAATATAATATTTATAATAATTATTTTTCTAAATATAGACGTCAATTTATACATTTATACATTCAATATCGATCGAAATGTTCGAATTCAATAATCGTGTGCAAATAATGCGAACGAAGCATTTTCATACTGGCACAATTTCATAACAATGCGTAATGAAATATTTGAAGTATTCGTACGGTTAAAACGTATGCACGCATGGCCGGTTAAAACGTGTGCAAATTAGAAATGCACATTCGAAATTACTAGAGGACGACTAGTAATTACGCGAACAATGCTCGTTGCGATGAAAGCTTTCGCGAAAATGCGTTCAGCGATTGCATAATTTGCACGAAGTCCTACGACGACTTGGATATTACTTTTTCAGCTGAAAAGCGTGCAAAATTGCTGAAGGTTGCGAAATAATTTTCGTAATAAAGTTTACATATTAAACGCCAAAAATTATATAATATTTTTTTTTTTATATTTTCTCGACAGATTTTATATATATATATATATATATATATATATATATATATATATATATATATATATTAATTTATAAATAATTTCAAACATTTAATCGTATTTTAATTTAGTTACGTTTAGAATGTAGAACGACGAAGTTGTTTATCAAAATACTCGACTTCAATTGTTGCATTTATAATGAATTGTTTAACTTGTATGAGGCACGATTTGAAATTTACATTTTATATACAAATCTATTATACAAAACTGCAATTAACTATAATAAATTCGTGTTGATTGTCGAAAATATTTGTAATAAATTGATTATCAAATGAAAAATGATGAAATAGAATAAAAATAAAGTTGTAAATGTATTCTAAATAAATCTATTGTAAATCGTTATTTTATTATCTATCTATTAATAATAAAATATTGATTTTTAATTAATAGAATTGGCATTTATTTTTTTTCTTATTTTTAGTAGAATTAATGTTTTTTTGAAAAAACGATATAATGGAAAAACTTTTATTTAAATATTAATTCTCCATATTTTTCATAAATAATATGTTAAAATTACTATCTCAATAAATAAAATATCTTTATATTAAAAAAAATATTATTCAATTATAGCTAAATTATTATAAATTCGTAAATATTTTATTTTTTTCATTATAAAAGAAGAGCTTTCATTAATCATAAAATAATTCATTAAAATTGCCTCCACTATTTATTTTCATATAACTGTTTTAAAATGATAATATTTTTAAGCTATTTTTTTATTATACTAAAAGCTTACATTCTTTTCATACATTTAATACTTAAGATTAATCACACTTTATATTGTATTTTATTACCATAATATTTAAGAGAATATCCTGAAGATTTTTGTGTAGATATGTATGTATGTATATAATTTATATTACTTTATATATAGTAGATTCTCAAAATTTTTTATTTATTACTCTATTTTCTTTATAAAAATTTTCAATGTATTCTACATAAATATCAATAAGCAACTTTATTAACTTCCATAGATTGATTTTATCTAGTGTTTCTTTCTCAAAATCTATTAATATAATATCATAAAAATTATATTGCTGTTTTATATGGTTGAAAATTTATTAGAAAAGAGAAATATCTGCATTTTAAAAATATTCAATATTTAATCAAATTTAAATTTATCATTTTTTATGTGAAAAAAATCGAAATGAGTTAAAAATACCATATAATAGTAATATTTTCAGAAAAGAAATTTCGATTATAAATACTCCATACGTAGGTTAAGCACGTACTTTGATATTACAATCCGTTATGAGACTCCATACTATACATTTATGCGGTTTCAGACCACTGCAATATTTTACCAGAAAAGGTTTTCAGAGTCACATTCAGCATTCGCTCAGATTTCGCGTTCGTAAAACACCTACTAAACCCATCTAGTAAATTCGCCAGATCCGCCATAAAACCGTGAAATTTCGACGATAAAAAAGAAAGTAAAGACCGTTGTTCATTGAAAAAGCAAAAAAACCGTCGACAGAAAAAAAATATATTTATAATATTATATATATATATATATATATATATATATATATATATGTTATAAGAAATATAACGTCGGTCGAAGAATAAGTTACCGTGTGAGAAATAGCCGCGAGGAAAGAAAATGTCGGATAGGAAAAGTCTCGGTCCTCTCTCTATACCGTACACTTTTTCCACTTTCGCCCCGTTGGAAAACTCGACGAAAAGTTTTCATTTGAATTTTCCAGTCGGCGACTTCGCTCTCCAGAAACGTACCGTATGTAAAATACTACGGTCGTAACTCGATAATATCTCTCCCTGAATAAATAATGACGAATAATTCCGAAATTGTCTCTCTATCTGGTACTGAATTCAAGAATTTAGTGATATATATATATATATATATATATATATATATATATATATATATATATATATATATATATATATATATATATCATATAAAAAAACTACGAGTATTTTATAGTATATCTCGTTTCACAATATTGTATCATATGTATTACATTATAATATTAAAATAGCTCAAGTGATAAATTTTAATGAATTCAAAATTTTTAATTAATATTAATATTTTTACTGAAAACGTTTATAACAATACTATTGATTTCGATTTTATATTAATATCAAAGGATCTCTGATGATAGCAGTATATATTTTTAAATCTGATTATACGTAAAGGTATATTTTCAATATTAATATTCTTTTATAATTTTGTATAATAAACATATTAATTTATCACAATATTGTATGCAATATGATGTAATAATTTTATGTGTTTAAATATTTCTATATATATATATATAGATTTTATTTTTCATTTTTATTTGAGTTATTATATCTCGTTCCAGTATAATGTTTGCAGATTATAATATCTAATATTGATATTAAACATTATAAAATAAGATAGAATTTCAATTTTTTTATATCTACTTTATATAATCTTAACGATAGAATTTTAAAATTCAAATCGAATTTTCCTTGATATGATATATTTGTTATTATTTTTTTTAAATTATGTTCACTTTATATTTGCAATATTCATCGTAGATTAAACAAAGTCTTGTGTGTGTACAGCCGAGGCAATAACTAACATTTCGTTTCAAATTCACCACAACCCCGCAATAATACAGTTTCAAGAAATGCAACGGAAACACCCCGTGTTTGCATATGGATAATATCAACGTTGTGTCGGCTAGGTTTGCTTTAGGGTCGGTTCAGGTTATGTTACTTTAGGTAACTGCATGTGTATGTTTGTGCTTAACTATAGTTGTATGTTTTTCCGCCCGCCCGCCCGCCCACCGCCCAACGACGCCCACTGCGAATATCGAACTGCATTTTCCATTGCACGTGTGTATACATACATATATATATATATATATATACGGAGCTTTATCGAAAAAGCTACACTTTTTAACCCTTTTATTCGCATTTGTAAACGTCCGCCCGAAGGATATAAAACACCTGTTTTATAATGCTCTGTAAAATAGATATCAAACTCAATACGACTTTAGTATCGTTACAAACAAACTGACAGATAAACTCGTCTATATTTAATTCTATATATATATATATATATATATATATATATATATATATATATATATATATATATACATTTAATTTTGTACTATTTACATTTAAAAAATAATAATTATTTTTTTCTGTTTTAATAATTTAAATACAATTTGATAATTTTAAAATAAATATGTAAAATTATAAAAATTCAATTGTTGAATATATATATGTGTAAATTGTAAAAGTGAAAAGTATTCGAAAATTATTAAAATATATAATGTAGTTTATACGTATAATAAATATGTTGTTTGATACTAAAATGAAAAAAAAAATAATTTTTAATTTTTTTTATATTTTTCAATGTTTTAATATAACGTGTAAAATATCCATCAAATTGAATTTTATATAAAATTATATGCAAAAACACGTCTCGGTTGTTGATTCATCGAAATAAACGAGTAATAAATAAAGTTTATGAAAACATCTCAATTTAAAATCTATCAAAAACACTAAAAAGCAAAATTTCGTTTAAGCGAACAACTCCAAAACATTTTCACAAAATATCAAAAATACAAAAGAAAAAGCGAAATTTTCCATCGTTCATTTTTCTTCGTATTTTTTATTTTCTTCTATCTCTCTCTCTCTCTCTCTCTCTTTTGTTTCTAAATGAAAAAAAATATATGTTCGCATGTCGACGTAGAATCGACGATTTGCTAAAAAGGAAAATGAATTCGTTAAATTAACAAGCGGGCCCGAAATATATTCGGAAGAAAATAAAAACCCTAGTGCAAATCCCACGCAGATGAAGTCAACATGTCGATGTGGAAAAGCTTCGCTGATGAAAAACGAAGGCAGAAAAAAAAGAACGAAAAAAGATGTAGTCTTCTTTCTGAAACGATTTTTCCGTAAGGGGAAAATTGCAATCGAATCTGTCGATAGGCTTTTCCGAGAAGAGAAAAAAACAATTTTGCAACGTTAAACGTTTCTTTATTTTATACATTTATATATGTTTTATTATTATTATTATTATTATTGTAAAAATGTATAGAAATCGACTCCTTATAAGGAATAAATTATTTTTGTAAAAAGTTGTTAATTTTTATCTCTTTTAGTATAAATATATGGAATCCAGGATTGATAATTCTCCATTTTTATTTTAATCTATAAGATATTTATTACGCTTTTATTTCACTACATACATTTTTTTAAATAAATTAAATAAAAAATAAAGATATCAGCTTCGTGCTTAATAATAATAATAATACTTCATATCTATTTATTAAATATATAAGAAATTCATATTAATTTTTTTTATATATTTTATTCCATAAAATATTTATATTACATACCTATATTTTATTATACTATTATATTGAAATCATATACGAAAATAAAATAAGTTAAAAAAATAAGTAAAGAATATTTACAATTTATTAACAATATTTAATATTTATATATAATATGTTACAAAAGTATATTAATTATTTGTTTTATTTAAATTTGCATATTATTTCTTATATGAAAATATCGATTACAAGAACTAGATATTAAAAATTTTTCATAGCAACAAAGTAAAATTTAAATGACTAGATACAATAATAAAAATGCATACCGATACAAAATAATCACCGTTTACATTTACTTGAGCAATAAAAAATACCCACATATAAAATTATATATATATATATATATATTTAATGACTTGTTATAAAAAAACGTTTAGAAAACAATGTTATAATATCACGTACTGTTTTCAAAGAATAAATAAATACAATACAAAGTATATAATATTCCACTCTAACGAAATATACTATTATATTATAGTATGAATATATGAATACAGTCAGTTATCGTGGATCAAATTTCATACAAAAATAAATAATATAATATAACAGACATATATATTATAATAAGCAAATATAATAAGTTTTATTTCTGATTTTTAATTTTTAATTGTTATTATTTTAATCGATTGACTAAATAAAAATATACTTCAATAAATATATATATATAAGCATTATTCTGACTTATGGTCTATTATTATGTGAATAATTGATTATAAAAGTATGAAATCAATTGTCAAAAGTATACTTTTACAAGAAATATATGAATTTTTTTCGTCATAAGCGCGAATAGTCATAAGTCGAGCACTGACTGTATAAGAAAATCTTTGATATTATATATAGATATATAAGAAACCTTATGCATACGTACAACGATGATATATTCGTCGTCGAAATGGAAGCATCAAGAAACGAGGTTGATGGTAATAGGTGTACTAAAGCCTTTTTGCATGGCACAACACACGAATTTCACCGACGTACGTTTAACACCTCGCCGTCTGACTAATGGGTTTCTTGCACCTGAAACTAAGCCACTATCAAAAGTAAAAAAAAAAAAAAAACACAAAAATAAAATAGTACAACATTTACTATCCGAATGTGTTTATGTTGTGTATGGGTGGGATGTGAAATAAAATAAAGCGAAGGCGTGGCAAAGCCCTACGTCTCTTTTGGCTTCTTTATGGCCCGCGAAATAAACTAACCGTAAAGCCAAGAACAAGAAGACTAAAATGGTTGTTATATACATATATTATAAAATACATATATATATATATATATATGTATAGCAAAAAGCGAACGTGGTATATATATATATAGTATATATTCCTCTTATGCAAAATGGTTTTTACGTACTAAAAATGTACGTGTACGTCACTTATATATAAATATGTTTATGTACATATACATATTTATGTTAAAATCTGTGCAGAATTGAAGTAGAAAATATGTTGTATTTTTTTTCTTGTCGTCAGTGTTTTCATTTTTTTCCATGCAATTTAGCCAAACCGTTTACTATTTAATAGTGTATAATAACACTTGCTATGACACTTGAGTATACACGTTGAATATTTTCTAGTAATCTATTTTAGCTTAGTGATGTGAAAATGTTTCTCGATTCGAACTAAATATCGATTTTCATACAATATTTTGTGTACTATATCATGATATTGTTAATACTGTTTTAATTACCATATATACATTTTTTTCTATAGAATATTATTGATTGATTTATATAACCATTTCAGTCGTTTTAAAATAGTATAAATATATTGTATACTTATATTTAAATATTTAACTAAAATTTAATACATATATATATAGTCAGTATATATAGTATATAAAGAAGAGGAATGATATTTTTAAAATATAAGTCGGAATAAGAAGAAAAATATAAGAGATGTTTTTAAAAATGAAAAAGATCACATATTTCAAACGGTAGAATTTTCTTCAGTACCTTTAGTGTTGATTTTCACTCGATATCGAAAGATAAATTGATGGAAATTGACATCTATATAAACGTCTAGCCGTCAATAATTTATATTTTTACACTATCTGAAAAATTTTAGTGAAAAAAAAATATTTTTTTTTATTTAAATAAATCCTAAACATTAATTTGCACTATAACATTAATCAAAAAAGTAATTTAATTATATTGAAATTTATAAAAAACAATAATAATTCTGTATTCTTATTTATTCCATATTGCATATATAAAAAAAACTTAAAAAAAAATTATATGAAAAACTTTCAAACATTACACGATAATTATACATATATTTTATTATATTAATATAACGTGATATATAAAAATATTTATATAACACATTTATAAATCAGATTAAATAGAAATGTAAAAACACAATAAAAATTATACATTTGATTTGTTCAAAATTTCATATACGGTAAAACGGCAATTATTTAAATTTTCAGCAAAACGACACGTTTTATAATGATATAATTACACGCATTTATTAATTTTATTCAAGACGCGCGCACGCAACAGCCTCATTTAATATATGTATATATATGTGTATATTTTCATTTAAGAAAAAATATGTTTTTTTTTTCAATATAATAATTTTCAATATAATTTCAGAGCTTAAATAATAAGGGTTCACCACGCATAAGTAACATAATTTACGCGGCCGCATATTCTATAGTTTTTGCACGATCTCGTGAGAAAATTTTAATTAACGCCAACTATGAATAATGTTCGAATTATTAATATAAATTTTATAATATTAATAGTTTAATATGAAAAACGTCCGACGCACTCCGATTACCGACTTTTTATTTTTTTTTTTTACATTGTAATTGATATTTTATATTTATTTTTTAAAACGCAGCGGCGAGCTTTCGAAAGAAATATCGGTATAAATAAAAGTGTTATTGTTAATAAATATAAAAGCTGAGAGTTTGTCGACCGTGCGATATTATTGTTTAAACTTTTAACGTATCTTTAGGCGAACTTTTTATTGTTTTGAACCGTTTGCGAAAAAGCGATTTGTTTACGGTTTGATGAATTGACGTCGCAAACGACGATGAAAAGTTTCAATTATTGAAACGATATAAAAAGCGAATTTTCTTACATTAAATTCTGTGAATTCATCATTATACAACGTATTTATATAATAATTATATAAATATTTTATAATTATATAAATTTATACTAAATAATTTTCTATATTTCAACACTTCGGGCGATCGGTTGATTTTATGATAAACGTTATATATATATATATATATATATATATATATATATATATATATATATATATATATATATATATATTCATTTATGAATTCTAATGGCTTAATTTATGAATAATCATTTTAATTTTTAACGTATTTTATTATTTTAACTTTTACATAGATATAGCTGTCTTGATGAAATTATTCAATTGTAAAAATAATATATACAAACGATTTCATTTATATTAAAATTTTCTATATATATATATATATATATAATATAACTTAATTTCATGCAGTAAACAAATCGTCTTATAATTTATACAAATTGAAAACAATCTCCAATATAATCATTTCATATACGAATCGAGCATGAAATTCTGATTAATTCACGCCAAAATTGAACAGATGCACCCTTAGTACATCGACTTTCTCGTTTACTACCGACCAAAACATAATGAAACGCTTTAGACGACGAAAGCTATGCCAGTTGACCGTGTATTCACCCTCAGGACAGTATCACTAATGAGAGATAGGAATTGAAAGGGATAGGGATGAACGCGCACCATAGTTTTAAAGCCAGTGCGCATAGTCTCCTGTGACATATCAGTGACACGCTAATGTGCACTGTTTCAGCTGAAACGATCCCAGTGCACAGTTTAATAGTAATTTCGTCTTAATGAAAAGCTCCCTACGTCGACAACCCTTAACGAGTGTTCGAAATCCTACTACTGAACTTGCAATTGTCGAATATACAGCGCAAAATGAACTATCAATGTCATCACATCTTCATAAAATTTCATTCAATATATATATCATTATCTAATACAATACTTTTCGAATATAAAATCTTGAATAAATTGTATATATTATACAATAAAATATTTTTTTTATATATAATCATAATATTATATAAATTGATGTGAAAAACGTATATTTATTATATTTGAAAAATATTTTCAAGTGGATACATTTTCAAAGCTATTTACAATTGTCGTAATGCGTATTGTCGATATTTTCGTTTATTTTCGTCGAAAACGTCGTTATTTCAAAAACCGCACAACGGGGAAATCTTCCGAAGCGACAAAGTTTAAACGATACATAACTCGGATCGAGCCAAAAGTTTTCCTGTAAATTTTTTAAAATGAAATTTTCCGAATGGAACCGCTTTCCGGTATTTCGCATTATCACATGTGTTGCGCTTTCGAAACATTTATTATATATTTTTTTTTTGTATAAACGAACAAATTGTTCTATATAATTTAATAAAGATTCGAAATTTATTATTGATATTATATAAAAATGTATATATGCATATTTTAAATGATAAATTCTGCATTAATATTAATATTTCAAAAACACAAATAAATAAAAACGTGTGCAGTAAAAAAAAAATTGAGAGAATTTTCCATCCAGATTTCGTATTACTGTACGCTATTAAAAGTGAGTTATTACTGCGGCATACAGCCAACAAATGGACGTTCAATAATCGAATACGTCAATTTAAATTCAAAAATATACCATCAATACGAATAAAGCACATTCGTGATCGTTCAATGCACACAATACAGTAAAAATAAAAAATAAAAATAAATTCTTCTCGACGTTAATAATATGAAAAATTAACGAATGAATCGACGCGCGAAAAATATTCGCGTGTAGCGAATTTTCCTATGATGAGAGTAAAAAAAAACGGCTTTTCTTTCTTTTTTTTTATGTAGCGCCGTTCGTATTCGATTAATTATAATAAACGAGGAACGCTTTGATGTTTCATTAATATTCCGCGAAGAATTTACTAATCGCGACGGTGGAAAAGTGCGTCCGTTGATAAATGAGAGTTTTCGCGAATTTAATGCTAGGCAATAATATAAAGTTGCTCGATAAACTACAATAATTATAGATTACTTTTAAAGTTAAATTGTATTGTAATTGATCGATTTTAATAATTTAACAAAAAAAATACTTCAATTTATCATTTTATATATATCTGTGTGTGTGTATCGATTCATATTACAGAGCAATTTATAATATGAAATAGCGATGTTCAACTTTCGCAATTAAATCTCTGTTTAAATTTATATCTTCAGCACCATTAATGAAAGTCTATTCTTGTTTATTTCCGGCTTTCAGCTCTTTTATAGGTGAAAATCTAGTTTCGTGTCCATTTCTTCAGCTTTCTATGTCGAATAAATTTTCCCAGACTTTTCTCAATATAACTATATGAAGACACTAGCAATGTTTTAATAAGTATTACACTTGCAAAATAAATGGAGAATTTAGTACTAAAATTATATAATATTCATTACGTTAAAATACATATATAAAAGTATGTAAAGTAATTTAAAATATACATATCAACACTTTCGATCACATTAGATATATATATATATATATATATATATATATATATATATATATATATATATATATATTTTTATATACAAAATATTTACAATTAGTTTTTATAATATCACTAACATTTATAATACACTTCAATAGCTTATAAATAATATTATAATAAATTTTAACAATTTTTATGAAAAAATTCCGTCATAATTTCTAATTAAACATCATAGCACAATAATAATAAAAAAACAGATTAATATTCATAATTATAAATAATGATTATTATTTTATGAAATCGTTATAAATATATCGCTAAATACGATAGCAAAGAATATTTAAATTCGAAACAATATAAAGCGGATTTTAAACATAAAAAATAAAAATTTTCAATGTAACTACAAATTTTAATCGACACAATCGAATCGTAAACGTATACAGAATAAAGCCGTACATGATTCTCTAACTCGAATCACGTACAACGTAACACGAACGTAAAATCACAACGTAAAATCAATCGATTACCGTAGAATTGCGATCATCCTAAACAATCTAAATCGAACCGTAAACATTACTAAAAATCATATATACTATATACATATATATATATATATATATATATATATATATATATATATATATATATATACATATATATATATATATATATATATATATATATATATATATAAATAAATCAAATCGAATAAAAGTTGGACAAAAAAAAATTGACCTCATTTCGCATCTTGAATTTTCTTCGGAAAATCGATAAGATCCGGATATTCGATTCACGTAATGGCAGCGCAACTTCCGATTGATTCTATTACCGTTACGTTTTCGATGCTGTTTTTACTTCTTCTTTTTTTTTCATTTTATTTTTATTTTATTTTGATATCGTCGAAGTTGTGCGACGTCTCCGGTGACCTGTGTTTCTTTTTTTTTTTTTTTTGCCTACGTTCGAAAGTCGAAATTCGACGACAATTTTGAATGTAATCGTGGAAAACTTCGCGCTTATTCGATTGCGGAACGTTTTTCCGAAGCGCACGTCTCGCGGAAAATGTTTTCGTCGTGTGTTTTTATTTTTATTTTTATCAATTTATTTTCTTACAGCGTCTCGATGATAATTAAAAGTTTTTTTATTTTCGTACTAATAAAATATATAGATAATATTTTTCAATATTTCATGCTTGTAAAATATTATATTTTTGATACATCTGTTATTAATTTAAAGATCATCTAAATATAAATAAAATTTAATCAGCAATATATTATAATAAAAATATACGAATTGTTTATATAATAATTAAACGATTGTTATCACTTTGCATTAATAGAATACAATCTTATATCATGAGATTAATCTTGGTTTTGTATTAAAAAAAATCAGAATGAATTATTGCAAAACTTTGAAAATGTTACATGTTTCCAAAATACATAAAATAATTATGCATCAAGTTTATTTGAACAAAATTAACATTGCATAGTGTATGAAAATTTACTAGAAGTTAAACTAAATATTCCGAACAGACCGAATTTGTATATTTTCACAGATATAACTTTAATCGCAAATCGTCAAATACCAAAAGGGTTCGGTTTATATTCATTAGTATTCCCATCCATTCATTTAAAGTCGTGCACAGAACTTGTACTGTAAATTCAGAATTAAAATTCATACTATCAATTCTCAAATAAACCCAATTTATATTATTGTTATATTTTGACAAAAATCCTTTATATTCACAATAAGATCCTATATTCGAAAAAGGGATCTTTTATAAACTTTAATCATTACGCCACCGAGCAAAACGCATTGTCGAAGCTAAAGTGGGGCACAAAAGAGATTCGAAAAAAATTGTATATATATATATATATAATAAAACAAAGCTGAACAAGAGGAAAATGGTCCAATTTCTCCACACATACAATTTAATTTTTGAAAAGCCGATCTTTAACGATCGTTAAAACTTTTCCTTTTCGAAAACGACAACGCACCGACACAATGCGGCCGACGACTAAAGGGCCACTTTTTTTCCACTGGAAAAATTCCCAACAAAAATAAAATACGCTAACGGAAAACACGAAACGAACACGGACGAGAAGGAAAAATCGGGGAAAGGGGGAAAAAAATGCTAGAAAAAAAAAACTTTCATTCTTAACGGAAAAAATTCTTCGTTCGTTCGAAGGAAAAAAGTCCCCGACTCGGGCCCCCGAGGACTGAATTGAAAACAATTCAGAAATGTTCGGACATCGCTCCTGCGAGATCTCGGATCTCAACGGATGCGGTCATGTTTGACCTTTTTATGGCGTCGATGGGCGGCATAGGCGGTTTTTCGGGGCGGCTTTATATGTGAGGTGGCAGAGGGGAGACCGCCGGCGGTGAAAAGAACCAACTTTTTACACGTATAAAATATTCAACACGTTTCCTTAACGTGCGCGTACTCGTGCGTGAGGATCGACGGCATAATACTTGTTTAGTTTTATTTTGTTACGCGGAATACGTAATACAGGGACTGGACGAAAGTTTGCGCCATTTCAATAATTACGTTTGCGGCTATCGCGCCTGAGAGATTGCCACTTTTACAACTTTTTCCCCGCTATATATATATATACATCTATATATAATATATTTATAAAAAATTTCGCATCATTTTCTACCACCTGTCATAAAAAAAAATAATAAAAATAAAAATCTGATTAAATTTACACAATTTTCATTGAGATAACGCACATTTTTATATATATTATATTTTTTACTCAGTTAATATGCACAATCACTGTGATCTAAACGGCTAACAAAACTTCTATTAACGAACAATTGAACTAACGATGACGATCTTTAAACCAATAATTTTGACGTTTTCCTATTAATCTTTTTCCTTTTAAAATTATCTAGAGAAGGATGTATTTATTATTTCTCAAAATATTTTCAGTATTTCTGTTTTTTTTCTAACTTTATCGAAATCCTTCTTATTTTCTACTTTATCGATCAAATATATTTTTAGTATTCTCTGGTAGAACCACATCTTAAAGGTTTCCAAATATTCTCAAAGGTCTAATATTCATGTGACAATACCATATAAAATAACAAGAAAAACTTTACTGAAAGAATTTTACTGAATATATACATCTTCAATATTTAGTAAAATCATTTCGTATAGCACAAATTTTGTCAAAATTACGATTTAATTCAAATTTTCTAACCGCAATCATAATTAATCGCGGCACAGCAACACCATTAATTCAACACCTCCGGGATTGAGACGGCAAAAAGCGCGTTAATAATTCGAATGTTTCTGTGTTCGCCGTTTCATAATTGTTAATACACTTATCGATTGTAATTAAAAACAATTGTCGAGGACTGCAATCAAGCGTTATTTGTTTGTTATTCGCGATGTGAACTTTTATAATTGCATATTTATTCAATATTGAACAACGGGCGTCGAACAATGTTTTGTTATTTATTTTCCGAAAATTTCGCCTCTGTTAAAAGCACAATTTACTTATAATGATATATAATATGTGTGCTTTTATATCATATATTTATATATATATATATATATATATATATATATATATATATATATATATATATATATATATATATAATATTATTTTATTGTATATTCATTTTGTTTTGTTTTATTAAAAGGCGATTAAATAATATTTTTCAATTTATTCATTGAACGCATTTGTCACAATTTTATGTAGCAAATTTGTTCGTTTTCATATATTTTAAATCAATAATATAATTGCGAAAATTGTAAATGAAAATCAAATTATTTAAATTTTCATTACATCATTTACACATATATTTTTAATTGATATTTTATTTATAAAAATAATAATTTTCAGAATAGATTAATATCCAAATTTTTCTCTTTGATTTTATATAAAAATAAAACATTTTTTTTAATATATAAAAAATCTTTTTTTTAGAATTTTTAAAATATATAATACTTTATTTTAAATTGCGAGTTTTATTCATTATTCAACGATCATAGAATATTTCAATTCATATTCAACTCTATTACAAAAATCTCAGCAATTTTTATACGATTTTTTTAATATTTAAAAATATGATAATGTATCAAAAAATATAAAAATATTGTATATTTTTTTAAATTATTTAATAAACAATTAATACAAATAAAATTTAAAAGGACAACTATTTATATATTAATAAGAGATGAATTTTTTAGTCCCTTTTAACAAAATAAAAAGATGTACTATATTCAAAGTATATTATTTCAATGAAAAAAATATATAACAACTTTAATTTATTATTTAAATTTTTGTATAAAGCACATATTTTTTACTTAAAAATCCAATAAAAAAATACTAATATTAAAACTAATCATTTAAAACGGAATCTAAACGACAATGACCTGCTTTTTATATTATATATAATTCAAAATCTATAATATTGTTTACAATATGACATATATATAATGGAATAAATTTTAATGATACAAATCGATATATT
Organism: Leptonema lineaticorne; assembly: GCA_024500535.1. NCBI lineage: Eukaryota > Metazoa > Arthropoda > Insecta > Trichoptera > Hydropsychidae > Leptonema > Leptonema lineaticorne. The sequence goes on from JANIJI010000021.1 coordinate 7,601,154, forward strand.
AATCGATTCACACATATATATAAATAATATAAAATATAAATTCTCACTATATTTTCGTATTGGACCGTTATATAATTACGCGATAGTTTAGATAGGCTTTATTTATAGTGCGGTGAATAGTTTCGTTGTCGATTGTTGATTAATTATTGTTAATTTAAACGAGGTCCGTTTCTATGGTTGAACGGAACGGGAGCATTTTAAAGGTAGTTAGAGGGAACCCTCGTTTTAGATGCGGGGGACAAAACCACCCCCGCCCCCGCCCCAATGGGCCATTATTACTAAAACAAACCCTCGACACCGAATCAATTTCATTGTCTCGTTTTAAATGCAGATGTCGAACATTTTTCGCTCCATTAGAATGATTAAAACGTTGGAGAACTTTACGATACAATGGTTTAATGTCGTGCGTCGAACTCGTCCAATAGTATTAAATTATATATATATATCTTTTTTAATTTATTATTTTTTTAATGGATTACGATTTCGTTAATTAAATCTATTATGAAAATTAACGTTAACGACGTCGATAGAAAACTTTGGAAAAATTTATACCGAGCGCGACTTTTCCGATGACAAAATACGAATATTTTCATATTTAATTTTTTTGCTATTTAATCTCGCCGCCTAATTTTCGCATTGTTTTTTCTTTGTTACAATGAAAATTATGTCCGTTTTTTTCTTTAATTCATTACATAATCTAATTGTTGAATTTACGCACGTATATTTATATAAATATATTATATACAATTTGTTCTAAATATATATGCCATACTAATTATTTAAAAAAATCATCTTTTTTTTTCTTAAAAATAAATTATCTCTTCTATATTGGGATAAAATATTTCATCTTGGATGTTAACTCATTTCAATTTATACGAAATTTATTAAAAATAAATTTCGTATAAATATCGTGAGTATAAAAATAAAATATTTTTATTATATAATTTATATAGTGTGGTTTTGAAATAATCATATAATTAAAATAATATTTTTACGGTTGCTAATTTAACGCTCCATTTTAAAACAATATTTTTTTTAGAGAATTCAATTAATAATATATATTTATATAGTTTTACATAATTTATTTTTTAAATATACCTACTAATTATTAAAGAAAAATTTTTAACTTCATCATTTTTATTCATGACATCAATATGAAAATAAAATAATTTATATTATATTACTTTACATATAGTATACTGTTGGAATAGTCATACAATTGAAACAAATTTAACGTTTAAATTTTAAAATATTAATTTTCAAATTTAATATATAGAATGAATTTAATATATATATATATATATATATATATATATATATATATATATATATATATATATATATATATATATATATTTAATAATTAAAAATTAAGTTTGAGAATCTCAACGATGATTCTTCAAGTCGAAAATCAATCCGTTGTCGGTCGAAGTAATTCATTTAGCTTCATCTCTGCGAGTCACATTCCCTTTTGGCCCTTTAACGATTCCAGTCCCGGGTCACCGATGGACAATTACGCCCATTAGCGCCCATTGCCGCCATTGCCGCCCATTCCGCCCGCCCCTCAACCAGTTGATTTATATAAAACAGGGTAAAGCGGTCGTCCTTCGGGAGCGCCTATCTTCAAAACCGACAATGCGACTCATCCAATATTCAAACCTACGAACGGGGCACGAGTCTAGTTCACGGGACTTGAACACACTGGAACAAACGGGAAAGTGCCCGACCGGGTTCGAAGCCCGACACACCGGCAAACCGAACCCTCTTCGAACTGGGCTTATCCCCGTATTGGGACGAGTTTGTGTCACGTCTAATGCGATTTATAGTTTCGACGAAATAAACGTGTGTATGAGATTTTTTATTATTTTTTTTTTATCATCTAATATACTAATATATATTTTTTTTGCCGTTTTCCTCTTGGTTACGTTTCAATTTCGCGTTTTATTTATATTTATTTTGATTGCGCTAATCGTGAAATATTTCCCGTGTATTATTCCCGTGCGTGTTTTATCTGTGCTAAATTTAATAAGCGAATACCACGTATCTGCAAATGCAAGAGAGAGAAAAAAAACGGAGATCTTTATTGAAATACTTTCGTATATTTCATTATAAAGAAGAATTTTTCTTTCGTATATAAACGTAATATTTAATTCTTTTACGCTGAACGTAATACTTAATTCTTTTACGCCGATATTTTTTTTTATTCATATATATATATATATATATATATATATATATATATATATATATATATATATTTCAGATTATTCTATACAATTTTATATGAAAGTACATTGTAACAATTCTTGTATAAAAATATTTTTAATATATATTTTTTTCTACTTATATTTTACCTAGTCAATCTATAAAATTTACTACTAGTATCCAAAACTACATATTTATAAATTAAAAATCAAAATAATTAGTACAAATAAAACATTATATTCTATTATATAATATATATTTTTATATAATATATATTTTTTAATTTATTATCATCAAAGAAGTCAGAAATACCGATTTTCAAATATAGTGCAAACATCTGTATTAATAAAATAAGTATTTTATATTAAAATCAATTTTTTGTACAATAAAAATTACATAATATTATTTCAATCATGATTGTCATAATTTTACTATATTATTTTTGGCATAATATTATGAATGTCTAAACTATTTAAACCTATTTATTGTTTCTCTATATAAAAAATATCAATCAAATACTTTTCAATATATTTTTAATGAAAGAATATTGATAATTTTTATATAGAGAGACAATATTTTAATTTTATATATTATATATATCACTATCACATTTTATTATTACTACTATATAATATTTCTTTAATTATTTATAAATTGAAAAAAAATAAAATTAATATATAAATATCAAACAGAATTAATGACTTATCAGTCTAAAATAATAGATTCATATATAAAATCATTTTATTAATTTATTTATATAGAAAATATTAATACGTCCAGATATATAATATACATTCAGAACCCGAATTTGAACCCATAAAATATAACATATTGATTAACAGCGTATAAAATTAGCGATACATTTTACATGATATCCGACGAACAAACCTAGAAAATCATTCATACATCGTTAACGATTCATCGACGTGCCGTTTCCAAGAATAAAACATCCCCCGCAATGCGAAGCTTTATTCATCCCCTATTTCCTATATATCGCAGTATTTATTTCACACGTCTCGCTTTTATTATTTCTTTTCTATCTTTTTTTTTATCAAAACCGTTGTTCGGTTGCGATGTAAAAAGAAAAATCCCGACGCACGGAAAAAAAACTGACATTTTTCTTCGACGTTAAAATATCACGAGATAAATAAATACGCGCGCACGAATTCACGTTTCTAAAGGGTAAACGCGTTTATTTATATACATGAAAGTATATATATATATATATATATATATATATATATATATATATATATATATATATATAAATTAAAACGAGAATGTGAAATAATAAAAAAAAGGGAACGAACGATCTGTAATAAAAGTGTGCTAGTCGTATACGAATCGAATATATTTCAATAACGTGGTGTAACTTTCAAAATTACAAAAGCACATACGTTTAACCCTTTCACGCTCAATTTGATACGACGAAATGAATTCGCAGCAAATTGGCGCGAAAATTTCGACCCGCGAATTTTGAACGGCCGCCATATTGATCGTGAAAGGGTTGAATGACGCAACATTTATGACAAAACTGTTGGAAAATCGCTTTATTCCATAATAAAATATTATTATATATAAAAATTTAAATGTATTATTAATGAGTGTTACTTTAAAAATTATATTAATATTTTTTTTCTGATGTACAAATACATGTGAATTACAATAAATATCTTAACCTGTTACTTCAACCGTATATTAAATTTAATATATTATTACTTAACAATCAATTTATTTTCTATTATATTGAATTGAATACACTGATTGTACATAAATCATTTTGATCATTATAATTTTATATAAAAATATCTACATTCAGGTATGACAACGGAAAATTTTCTTTATGTTTTTTCCAATATATTATATGATAAAAAATGTTCAAGGAAAAAACAGGCGAATCAACTTTGTTTAAAAAAATATATAAATCGGCGCCTTGAGAGACCTTGGTCCTTATAGGGCTGTTGCGTCGGTGATCTATTTATATTTATTTAACTATAAAATATGAAATCATAAATCATTGATCGCAGTCATCTTTTTCATAAAAGAATTTTTCGCTTTTCATAAATATTAAAAATATATATATAATAATAATACAAGTAGACCTATGTACGGATTCGCACGCGGTGGATCCGCGTGCGAATCATTATTTATTACTTTAAAAAATAAAATAAAATCACTTTATAAATAATATTAAATTTAAAATCGTGTTGATTAAATTGTGTTAGAAGTTGTACAGGCAAAAATATAATATATCGCGTTCATAGCCATTCTTTAAGAGCCCAGCTGACAAAATCGAAGCAAAATTGGATTGTAAATTCTGAAATATTTTACATGAAATAATATAGTAATAAGTTTAATTTTTGCACAACAAAGATCTGTATTTTGAATTGTATAAATTATTTAAAATTAAATTGTGAAAATAAAGTAGCATGTGACGAAAAAAAAATGTTACACCTCCACCATTTTATGTAAATGAATTTTTCAAGAATCATCATAATCAAATATGATATATTGATCATGAAACAAAAAAAAAATCTGATTTTATTGGATATCATAACGTATAACACAATAATATAATAGGTGGGAGGGGGAGTAACTTTTCCGAGTGTCGCGGTATTTAGTTTCTGGCATGAAAGGGCAAACGTCGTCGGCTCGTTTCCCTTACTAAAGGAAAATTCAAATGCGAATCGGTTCGCTGTGTTTACGTTAGTATTTCGGTTCTATTTATCGTTGTCTGTTATGGTTGTCAGGGTTGTAGACAGGAACTGTCGTCCCTTTGTGCCCTCGGTGAGTGTGTCCCGACAGGCCCTAGGGGTCGTTCGTTTCGTACACAACAACCCCCTCAGTTTTATTGCGCAATATCTTCAAAACCATTCAAATTTTATTAGATTCGCACAATGGCTTTTCCAAAATTTATTATGACGTCTAATGGTGAAACGAGTGCGTTACGCATAATACAATTTAGTATGTATGTATTTATTATTATTTTGCGCGTACATTTCGTCACCGCTGTATATATATATAAAAAGGATACGTTTTCGGGTCGCCGTTTGCATAATTCGTCACGGAAAACGTATTTGACGACGGCGAACTGTCAAATTGGCGGAAAATTCGTATAAAATTCCGCTTTTACGCTTTGATCTTTTCTATTTTCGTACGTTTCGCACTATATTTATCTGTAGATTAAATATAATATATATTTGTATCATAATCAAAATTTAACATGTCATCTTATCAACATTATTATATTATTTCGATTTAAATTAAAATTAATTTGTTATTAAATCATAATATGTAATCTATATTCCAGTTCATAATTTTTTTAATTAATGCTATAAACATCGTTTTTTTTCAAAAGATAATATTTTTATTTTAATTCGAAAAATATTATAATATAATATAATACATGAAAGATTTTTTTGGATTATTTAAAATATAATATATAAATATTTCACGTTTAATTAATGACTCAATTTAAATTTAATCAGTATAATAAAATATATATTAATATTAATTATATGTTAATATAAATAACAATGTCTTAAATTGTAAAATTTGAATATTTTTAATATATTTTTATGTTCTAAAAAAAAAAGTAAAAATTTGCATTCATTGATATGCGCAATGAATCTGACGTTTCGCAACCGAATTGAACTCGAATTATATCGAGATTATCCACCTAAGGGCGCCGTGAAAAGAAAAATAATACTGAATGTCGGATAAACGGGAAAGGAAAAAAGAAAACGAGCGAATAGATAGAACAAGAAAAAGGGGGGAAGCTTTAATATAATATCGCAAGAAACGTAAGGTATATATCCCAGGCGTCCAGTACCCGACGTTCACGAGTTAAGGGAGCAGTTAAGGGTAGTCTTCAGTTTCGCCGGTTATTCGCATCACGTCCATTACCGACGACATTTTTGGAAGACAATGGACTTGGGGCCTCAGGGTAGAAGAAAAAAAATTTTTTTTCCACCAGCCCTTCGTCTCACACCCTCTCTAAGACTTCGTAGATTTGTATAGAGTGTCACCCTTAGGGACTGAGATGCCATCATGCAAATTTTTTTTCTCTGGACAAACAAAATCCCGCCTTTTTTCTCTTATATATATATATATATATATATATACACACGCGCACACACACACACCATTGATTTTTGGGTGTTGAATCCCCAACGTGGGTTGTACAAGACGAATTTGGCATACGAAAACATATCGCTTAATATTACGAGACCATATTAAATTTCATCGACGAATAATGATGAGGCTCGTTTCTGAGATGAAATTTAACTCGATGTTCACAGGTTTCTCTGGCATGATGCTAGAATGAATTGGATCTATTCTGAAAATTGGTATCGTATCTGTAATATGTTACATGTATTATTTACATGGTATATTACACGTTTGTTATTATTATAATATTCAAATATTCATATGTTCTCATGTCTATTAAACTATATGTTATATATCTGTATATATATTTCGTATGAAATCTGTTTCATTTATATTATATTAGAATACGCTGTAAAATATTTTACTATACATTTTCAATTTTAAAAAAATATTTTCAAAATAAATATAAAAAATTTATATTTCAACTTTTAATATTAATAATATTATAGATATAAAATCAATGCTTTAACAATAATCATATATCAATATTTCATAACTATTCAATCATTTGAACTGCGAACATATATAAATTGATATAAATAAATACTGAAAGCTCATTTTATATTCTCGATTTTCGATGTTGTGTTTATTTAATTTATAATCTTTTTACATTAAATTTTAACTTACATTATCAACATCATTAAAAATTAATCAATGAAATAAATATTTCATATTATAAGAGATTATCATTCACAATTACTTGTATTTATAATTATACTAATTTTAATATGATAAAACATTTTAATAATAATATCGTGTAACTAAGGTAATCAACTTTTTTACAATAAAAAAGGGATGACATAGTATAGAATCGTTTGTTGAAAAAGAGTACATGTTAAGGTTTGTTGAACGGATTTTCAATTTGAAAGAAAAAGGTTAACAAAACTTTGACGTCTTCAAAAACAAGAGGTTTTTAATCTTGAGGTCGACTTTAATAAAAAAGCTTTTTGTTAGTTTAAAAACTATCAAATCTTGTCTAATACAAAAATTTACAAAAAAATGACAGAACAAAGGATATATTTTTAAAGAAAAACAAATAAAAGGAATTTTATTCCAAAAAGAAAACGATTGGTCACACTTTATAAACATATGTTTGAACCTTATAGAAATTATAATAAAATAAATTTTCGAATATACATAATATATGTTAAATTTTTTATATTTCAACATGGACTGAAAATTTAATATCGCATAAAAACTCGATTGTGTCTGTATAAAAAAAAATTATATTTCCAAAAATGATCACGATTTTTAGTCACGATCACAAACGAGCGAAGATATTACAGAATGCATATTCACTTATAGCCCTTTTATAAGGGATGGCTCGTCGCAAGAGGATCAAGGAACCGTGTCAGATTGTGTAACACCACACTGAGGTTCCTATGAAACGAAAGGGACAAAAAAATATGTGTAAAAAAAAAATCGAAAGAGACGCAACGAAAACGGAATAAAGATACGTCCGTGATTGTGGAGGGTCAAAAAGTGAAGGGACGGTCCGGTCACATCTTTCGGAATCAGGTGGTATATGAGCAATTTGCCGAAAATGTCAAAAGGGACCCTTTCTCGTGTGTCTGCGAAGGACCCGTGAAGTCCGTCCCCCAACCCGCGGTCGAACCCTTCGTGACGGGAAAGCTCTACGTGAGCTTTTCCGCCAAATAAGCTCCGGAAAACTAGGAAAAACCGGATATGGCGCCGGGAAAAGGGGCAAAAATTCACTTGAAACCGCCGACACGTACGCACGTGCGTGCCCATATTAGGCGCCGAATGAACGGTGAGATTGCATTTTCATTAACGAAAATTAAAAATTCACTTTTTGATTTATCATATTATATCAATATAAAAAATATACACGAATGACAAAATTATTTACATTGATTATTTTTTTCGTAATGCATGAATTTAAGTCTACTTATTGTCGTATATTATTTTAAAAAATTGTCGCAATATCATTATAATACAATACTATACAAAAAGACAATTTATAAAAAAAAATAATATATTTTAAGATTGGACATAGATCTATTGATTCAATTTCGTAAATTATAAGTCAATACTGTGAATATAAAAAGAGGAACATTAATTAATATAAAACCACACTACTGATTTTATTTTCATCAATTAAAGAATAAATTTTTCTAAATATAATTAAGTATTATAATTTTAAAATAAACTATTAAATAATATTCATAATTATTTCACTAATTTCCTTACGAATACTTTCACGAATTAATAAATAAATTTGACTAGTGAAGAAATAAATGTTCGTTTAAATAAATGATTGCAAAATAATAAAATCTCTCAAATATATAATATATAAAAGAAATATGAAGATATTTCTTGTAATAAATAATGATGAAAATAAAGTAATTTTTAATTAATTATTATGTATATTTGTCTTAAAACTGACATTTAAAAAAAAATAGTATAATAAATGCTTACATTAAGTAATAAAATATTTTTCTTGTAAATTATGCGATAATAATATATTTCTTTATTTTTTAAAAAAAAACGTCTTTAAAATTGAATTGTTTTGAAAAATAACAAAATATTAAAATGATGTGAAAATTCTCTATAAACTTTAGAACGCACAAAAATATATGTTAATATATTCAAAATGAGGAAACGAAAATTCAATTTTGTATTCAATATTCAAACTTGAAATAACAATTTCGAGATTTTTATTCCTCGGTCAACATTCTCAACGTCGATGCTTTTTCAGCGTCAAGATATTCCCGTGAAATTATTCTATTCTCGTATTAATTAAATTTATATTTAAAAACAAACCAACCGTCGCAAAAATATTCGCTTTTGCCCCCATTTCATATAAAAATTTCATTAAATTAACGAAAGCTTAATAACTTAATGCGATTCATATATTTTTTTTAATACTAATCGAAATTAAAAAAAAATATCTGTATCGTAATAAAACGAAACATTAATAAAATTTCTATAGTTTAATTTTTTTTTTCGATAAAAATTCCATCATCACTAAATATCAGTTGAACGGGTGATGATATAAAATTCTGATGTTTTGACTATAATCAAAACATCAGATACATGAAATATTAAAATTTGATTTTATCAATATGAATTCGATCATCCCTAAATATTTCAATTGAAATAGTGATAATATGGATTATTTTATCGACATAAAATGCCTAATATTTTTTTTTCAATCTTAACAAAATCAACACGGTAAACATATCGATATATATCGTCATCGTTATAGCAACAAAAGCAACATTTTCCGGTATACGATATCTCTGACCAACGTCGAAATTATTAAACCTGCGACAACCGGCGTCGTTATCCGTCAATTATGAACGATCGTGTTCAAATTAACCCCGTTGAAACGGTCGTCAATCACGAATCAATTCACGCAGATGACGTTAATCGCACGATCAAGTCGTTCCAATAATAAATCGACGACAGAAATTAATGGACACGTATTCTATCGATTAATTCAACTGAATATCGTTAATAATTTAAATAAATAAAATATATAAATATTTATATAATATATATTGCGAACGATAATAATAATTTCAAAACGAAATTTTCATATTATAAACGCGACATCGATCCGTTTTTCTATTTTCACGTCAAAACCATTTCAGGTATATCCAAACTTTTTCCAAGTCATAAATCTAAACGATATCTAATATACAATCTATTCGAATATATATATATATATATATATATATATATATATATATATATATATTTCTATCCATACTGATCTGTGAAAACTTTTTCAATTACATCTGTGCATTGTGTCTCAATTCTAGCACCTGATTTACAGCGACTCGATATTCGACCGGACTTTCTTTTCGATCCATATTTTTTTTCTTAACATTATAATATATTATATAATATATATATATATATATATATATATATATATAAATATGTGTGTGTGTTGCAGACATTCGACCATTTTTCTTTTTATTCCGTATAAAAATATTAAATGTCCATAAATCACGACCGGGACGTTGGAATTTTTGCCGTCTCCAGAATGTTGGATTTGTTTGATTTACTAAGATAACTCCCGACGAGTGCTACGATAAAGTATTTCACTTCAAATGTTAGTTCTGTCTACATATATTAGAGAATTTTACGTGAATATATATATATATGTATTTATGTGTACATATATTATAATACAAATATTTGTTTTATACTTGTGGTGATTTCTACATAACTATTTTTTTTTAGAATATATTTTTTTTCCACTGATAAAATCGACTTTAACCATATTATTTTCATACATTTATATGATAATAATTATGTATTATACTGAATTCATTATTATAAATATACATTTTATAGAGTATTATAACAATAATCTAAAGAATTTAATCTTGTACTATTGTAATAATATTTTTAATACTGAAATACAAATATTATTTCATGACTTGAATTTATAAACTTACTACATATATTGTATAATATTCGATATATATGTGTATAAAACAAACATAAAATTTCTAATAAAATCAAAGGATATATGAAATTTATGACATCCATGTGCATTTATTACATATATTGACCGCAAGTTACTATTTTGACTTATTTTATACATAACTAAAATATATAACATTCAAATTCATAAAAATTAATATATTAAATAATATTTAATTTATTTGATAAATTATAAGTTTTCTTTTATATTATATTATACGGTATTTATTTAAATTTATACTAAATAGAATATTTAATACAAAATATATTGGAAAAAAAAATATTATATACATTATAAGAAGATATGATTTATTTTTATTTTTAACTGCTTTGTCTTTTTTTTTCAAGTATATTAAAAAAAACAAAAGAAATTCGGTAATATGAAGAAAATTCCATTTAAAAAAAATGAATGGAAATTTTCATGAAATTTCGGTTATAAAAATTGAAAACACCCGTCGCGAAACGCAGATTTATCGACACCAGCCACCGCTTTTTTATCATAATTTTTTCCATAACTACCTTCTCTCGAAGGAAAAAAAAACAGGTAAAGGAAAAACGAGAAAGAGAAAGCGAGAGAGAGAGAGAGAAAAGCGAGAAAAAGGGAGAAAAACACTCCGCGTTATCGAAGCAAAATAGGGTTTTGTTGTCGGAAATGTCGTACAAAATTTTCCCAGGGAAATATTAAAAAAATGTTAGAGTTTCGACGGATTTCGAATAAACTAGATGTGCGAAATCTACGTAGAAAAGTATTCATATATTAACATATTGCAAGACGTGGAAAAAAATTCATATTTTTTTCGTAATGTTCTTTTATGTCTTTTTTAAAACGATATATCATTTTGAAGGGCGTACGTAATTCACCCTTATAATCTATTACATCGTTTTTTTTTTACTATAATAAATATTCGACTTTCACTATTATAAATAGCAAACGCGTAGTAGATTTGCATTTAGCTCAGTCATTATTTCCGATTTGCGCCTTCAAAAATTCCATATTATCAAGAACGATATAAATACCAAATTGTTCTTTAAAAAAAGCTTCAATTTTATATACTAAATATTTCAGATATATATTCCAAGTTACATCCATTTCGTATTTAGATTTAATCAATATTATACGAAATATTTGTCGCATTTTACCACAATATATATATATATATATATATATATATATATATATATATATATATATATATATATATATGAAACTCCATTATATTTCACACGTTTTCTAACAAATATTGAGAAAATAGGAAATGAAAATGCAACGATATGAATCTTTAGGGAAATACACATCAATCATAAATATTGAAAGTAAAGCTTTCACATTACATGTATCATATTATTCAATATACAACAACTTGATCAACGTGCTGTTTGTTAGCAACATAAACAAAAACAAAGAAATATTTCCATAAATGCGTCTTCTTTTGATATGATTTCGTACTGAAATCGTTTATGCCGAAAGCTTTCAAAACATCTTTTCAATAATAAATTTCGCTAAAGACTCGCATCATTGTTTTTATTGCTTTGAATATATAATATGTGTACTCTGCTTATTATAAGGGTTGGTCGATTTCACAACAAACTAAAACTCGGGTTCGTTTCTAAAAATTGGGCGGGGAAGTAAAATTTGCAGAATAAACAATAACTTCCCGAAAATACGCCACAATAAACAACGCTTTCATAAAATTATTCAAAATAAAGAATGATATTTCTTCTTTACAATTGAATTGGTTTAGTTATCATTTATATAAATATATCGTTATCATTTTGTTTTACTTCATATTGCTTTTTTGTAATGATTGTAAAATTTTAACTTGTATACAAACTACAAAAAAAATGTCGTATTTAATAATCAAACTATTTGTACTGTGATATGAAATAATTAAAATATATATGTATGTAAGAAGAAAATGTTTTAAAACGAATTAAACTATTTTAGACAAACACAATGCTCGAAAACAAATATGTATTAATAAATTCGTCTTTATTGTTATTAAATTATATTAAAAGGTTTGTTTCTAATTTGTTATGCGCAAATACGAATGCACGTTACGAGCGAAACAAGGGTCAGGTGTTGTTTTTCCTAAAAAAACAAACAAGCAACCGGAAAAGCTCTTCGCGCAAAATGGAAAACGTTTCTTTCACTTGCGCTTATTTAAATATATTATACAATATACAGGGGCATACATTCGTGAATATTCAACTTCAAACAACAATTTAGAAATTGAAGAAAAACGCCCTCGAAAACTTTCGGACAGAATGACCCGTGCCACGATGAACACAGATGGTTTCAAAGGGCACAATTTTTTCTAAAAAAAAAAATAAAAATAAAAAATAAATCGGACAAAAATCGATCAAAATCAACAACGTCGATCGCACGAAGGGTAAAAACGCGAAAAAATAATAATAGACGAAGCGGAAAATGTACGTCGGAAAAAAAAAGTCACAGAGCTTTTTCCGAAGAAGGCGACGTTTCATTTCGTTTCGCGGACGAAGTCATAAATTTAAAAAAAGAGAAGAAAAAATCTCATTTTAATTTTCCGCTGGTAAATTTTCAATTTTCCGAATATATATATATATATATATATATATATATATATAATTTCGTTATAAAAACGTGTACATAATTTGCGTGGCAACAAAAAAAACCGCACTTATACAAAATGTTGTACGCAGTCAAAATGGTAAAGGAAAATTTTTAAATATATATTTTATTCAATATATATATATATATATATATATATATATATATATACTTTCCGAAGAAATCAAAAATATTGAGTGGATTTTTATTTTTTGATAGAAATTTATTTTTTATCCATGTTCATATCGCAAAAATATACCGTTCTTTTATCACGAAATATCCTTTTCTATATTAACATTATTTTATATTAATGTTAAACTAATAAGTCGAATAACTTTTTCATCTTAACCAATATTTTAAACTGTTATTTTAACAATATTATCTTGAATTAAATTTAATTATACATATTTCAATATAATTATTCATGTCAATATATATTGATCTTCATCGTATATATTTTATGCTAATTTTCTATCGAATATATATTATCGTTATATATTGAATGTATAAGAGATGAATTATTATTTTAATATTTACATAATTTTAACATATAATTTAATAATAATACTCATATTTTTTTGTCAAAAAAAATATTATGACAAATATCAATTAAAAAATTTACACACATTTAATCTTTATTATATGCAATAACGGCGTGATAACTCGACAAAATGGCCATTTATATCGTAATATTACGGTATTAAAAATATTTTTTTCTCATGAAATACAAATCGGGATGGGGGTTAAAATGCTTCATTTTTATTGTGCAATTACGTGTATTTTTTTTTTCGGTCGATAAGCGACGCAATAAATAAATTTTGTCGCATATTAAGACAACGTTAAGAATTCAATAATAGTGCGGCAATTCAATAAACTTAATGAAATACACGCGAACTTTCGTGACGTTTTCTTTTTTTTGATTTCATCGAAAAAAATATCAATTTTGTATAAAAATATAATTTATATTATTTTATATTGCGTATATAAATTATTGTTATATTTTTTTTCTTATGATAAATAATAAAAAAAAACATTGAAAATATGTATTAAAAAACAACATCGTTAAATTTGACTAAATTTATATACTTTATTCGACAAACTATATCATTTTAAATAAAATTCTATTTCTAATACTAGTAATTATCAATAATTCTATCTTCTATTAAATATTGATTTTTGTCATCTATTTATATAATATAAAATAAGATTGTTTTCAATTCCGAATTCAAAATATTTTAACGATTAAATACCTATAAAACTAATGGAACTGTATATTAAATAAATGACAAATATTGAAACCACTGATTCTAAAAATGTTTTTATTTTCATCATAAAAACAAGATAAATTCTGCTTTGGCTACTTTTACACGTAACACACTTTTATTTCATTGGAAAAAAAATCGATTTTAATATCATTCGGACAAACGGTACGTTTCGCAGAATGTCATAAATTTTAATATGTATTCATAACTTATTTCATATGCGCGATAAAATACACATCCACACACACACACACAATCATAATGCAAAAGTCCATATTAGGATAGACGACGACCATAAGTAAAATATGCGAAATAATCCCGAAATAACATTTGCCATTCGAGATTCGAACGAATTTTCGGTACCGGTACTCTGGGGGAGAAAGTGTCGAAAGAGAGAGAGACTGAAAGTGAAACTGCGAAATAGGGTACTTTTTTGACCCGTCCCCCTTGTATGACCCGACTTTTCCATCCTCTCGGTCAACCGAAACCTCCCATACCGCTTTTCCTTTGACTCATACCCATGTTTTCCGCCAGATCACCCCCCATCCGATGGAACATCATTTCCATATTTTATGGTGGCCCGCATGGAAGTCGAGCCCTAGTTGTTAAGGAGGACTCCTCACTTTCTCTCACTCTCGCTCGCACTGCTAAAAACGATATGGGGAGAAGATAAAATTTGTGGCGAGAAGACGAGAAAGGACTCGACGTCTGTGCCACTGAATAATAAATGTAAATTCGACCCACACTTTTGGAAACGCTGAATTTTCGACACGCCCACGCGTTCGGATCCTGCAATAGGACACGTCCGATACGCGGCATACATGATTAAATCCTGGATTGACAGATACACGCCTGGATACGTATTATATACTAAACTTCCGATTAACCGGCCACCACTGAATCAAACCCTAAAACCGGTTAAACCAATAAGTCAAACTGAAACCGTGATCGCTAACAGTTCTGTTATGCTTCAAAAACAAAGTTATGTTTCCTTTAAAACATCCTACAAATCAATATATGCAATATAATATTCGCATTATATTCTAAAATAAATACAAAAATATTTTCTATTATTTATAATGAGTTTTCAATTATTGATCAATTATATATCGTATTATAAATAATTCATGAGCTTCTTTTGGGTCACGAAACTTCGATAAATCGAGGCTTTGGCATGTGAATTATTACGATTAATAATAAAATTATGACCACTCAGAGTTAATGTGTTTGTTTTTTGAATAGACTGAAAACCATTACGCCTTTTATCGCTAATGTATTGACATTATTTTATATGTAAAATTCACATAGTATACACGATAGACAAATTGAGATTATCGGAAAAACGATATATATATATATATATATATATATATATATATATATATATATATATATATATATATATATATATATATATATATATATATATATATATATATATATATATATATATATATATATATATATATATATATATATATATATATGTATATATATTAATGAAAAATTATATAAAAGACTTACGATCATTCGCACCTATGACGACAAATTTCATTTTTTTATAAAAATAACATTTTCTATATTTTTGTCATATATATATATATATATATATATATATATATAATATTTAATATAATTTTGCATGCTTCTGACGATTAATTTCGCGCTTCTGAAATCGATTATCCAAATGATAATCGACAATAAGACAGAATAATGCTTGTATATATACTTAATTATGTATATAGTTATTTACCAATTAAAATAATAACAATTAAAAATTAAAAATCAGAAATAAAGATCACTATATTTGCTTATATAGTATATATGTCTATATCTATTAAATTATTTATTTTTGTATGAAACTTGACATACATACATACGAAGTTGCGAAATCGAACCCATTCGTAAGTGAAAAACTGATTATATTTTTATAATTATTTAAAATTATTTTAATATATATTTATCATATTGTTAACATTAGGTCAAATTTTTTTTCTCGCGTTTATATGAAATATAATAATAAAATAAACGATTGTTATATAAATGAAAATTAAGTTGTTCATTTTATTCAGAGTGATGATATTGCATTTAAACTGAAAATCAATATTGAAAACTAACAAAGTTGTCCTACGTCAACCGGTTAATTAGTTAACCGAGTTTGTCTACCGTGAAATCGATACAGTTGCGGCGACGAAAACGCATTCGGCACACAAATCTGCGAAAAACATTCCGACTCTAGAGGGTTGAAAAAAATAATAAAAAAAAAACACCTCATTTAGAGGGAAAAAATCGGAAAACTTATCGGACGTTTCCAGCTGGCATTTTTGGATAAACCTCGGCGTCGTAATTTGGACTGAGGGTGGAAAAAAAAAATCCTCGGGTTTTTAGGTTTTTAGGGGAGTAATTTGAGCGGTCGTCGGTTTTGCGGTAAACCGACGACGTCGAGTCCAATTTGGAATGCAACCTAAAGAAATCACGGGGCGGCAAAATTACACGTTTAACCCTTACAATGCGACATAATATAATTTTATGAATCCGAATTGAGGATAAAGCGGAGACGTTTTCAAACTCGCCTCTTCATAAAAGTAGGAAATATTTATATATGAATATATATATATATATATATATATATATATATATATATATATATAATTTTTACAGCTTTCAAAAAAATTTGCGTTTTTTTACTATTGAACTCATATGATATTGAATATAATCTATTTTTATTATAGTAAAATAATATGAACTGAATATGTTGAAATATTCTTTAACAATATTATTTTCAAAAAAGAACGCCTCTGTAAGAATTTGCACAAGGGTCGACCGTATGTATTAGATCATCAAAAAGTACATATGTTTTTATTATATATTTGATAAATATAAGAATAAAAATTTTACTTAATATTTTGGCAAATATATAAGATTTATCGAAATTAATTTAAAAAAATCAATTTAAAAATAAAGCGAATGAAAAATAATAAACACTAATTAATTCAGACAATGATTATCGAAAAAAAATTAAATTTATATATTTAATATATTTCATAAATTCTCCTCTACACCCGGAGCTGAGATCCATACATTTTAAGCGGTGGTACTGTGACGTCACAACCGGATCTTTCTTGAACTCTCCATAACATCCCCTTACATTCCATCCGGCTGGCCCAGCTCCCGGCCTCAAAAGTCTTCTAAGCCAGGAGCTGAGGCCCATACATTCCAGAATTTCTCCATGCCTTCCATCGGGTTGGCCCTACCCCCGGCCTCGAGAGTCCTCTTCACTGGGAACAGTGGACTCTTGCTATATATTTTTACGTGTTTATTAAACATCTCCATTTGCTATTCAAAAATGCTTATCATTAAAAAATTTAATTTATTAATTATATTCCAAATTAAAATTGAACGATATGAAATAGATTAATTTTCAATCCTTCGACTGGTCTATAAACAAATTTTACGTCATTAAATAGGGTTTTGTTTTCGCGTCCAAGAGAGAAAATTGTTATATATATATATATTTATAATTCTGAAGATTTCGATTTATTTTCTGCGCAAAAGGGTTACCAAAAACGAGCGTATTAGTTTGTATTTTTTTCCACCGACCCCGGCCGGTACTTTTTATTTTTTTTTTTTTTTGCTTTCAGTGTTCCGGCCCTGGACTAAATGGGCCGGCGACCCGCAAAGGATAAGCTTGGCGGCCTCTGAAAGCCTTTGACCGAAAGAGCGAAAGGCTTTTAAGCGAACTCGTTGACGCGACCCAAACGCGCGAAATTTAATATATATATATATATATATATATATATATATATACATATATATGTCTTTGTGAAATATTTATTTAACAAATATATTTAAAAAAAATATATGTTTGTACAATTCTTTTTCATGATTATAAATCATAAAATTCGCGAAAAATCTAACATTAAATAATAAAAAAACAGTTCAGCTATTAAATTGTTAATTTTGCATAATTTTTTTTTATTTAAACTCGCGAAATGTTAATACATTTCGTCTAAAATTATCAACTTTACAATAATTAAACGTATATGTTTTCCTTTTATACGTATTTTCCAAATGTTTTTCTATCGCATAAGACGATTTATGAACCTAAATTCGGGACAAAATATTAAATGGAACGTATTATTTGTTATTCATCACACACACACACACACATATATATATATATATATATATATATATATATATATATATATATATATATATATATAACCAAAAAGGCTTTTTGGTTGAATGTTTTCCTTGATTTATTTTATTGACGTTATTTATTTAACAAATACGTTAAACTTATACTTTTCTGTAACAAAAATATATAAAAAAATAACTTTTATTTTATCACAGAATTTCAGTTTATCATCATTTTGTAATGTAAATTTACATCGTTAATAAAATTACAAGTATTCATTTTTTAATTTTCTGAAAATAATTTCCAAGAAATACATAAGAAATTAATATTTTAACAATATTAACATGTTATCTTTTTTAATAAATATTTTTTTGAAATAATTATATTAATACTAAAATAATTTTAAAAGATATTCATATTTAAAGATATTCATATTTTTGAAATTGTTAATTTTTCCATCAAATTATTTTGAAATATATATGAAAAATATATGTAATAAATAATTCTTATATGAAATTTAACACATGATTACATATGAATATGAACAATATTTATTTAATTAAAAATTTTATATTCGCGTAATTTATTAATATTTTTTATCGTACATTTTTTTTCATTCATTTAATACAATTCATATTATTTTTACGCTTGAATAAAAATTAAAATTTTACGTCTATTTCAATTCATACATTTTACTCAATAATTCGATAATAAAATGTCAAATACAGAAACGCACACAATCCTTAAAATATATAAATATTGATTAATTTTTTTATAATTGTTTTCATATTATTTTTAAACATATTTGCATTATGAACAATTTTTTAATTTTTTTTTCTTTTTATAGAAATATTGGTATTATTATGCTCATATATATATATATATAAAATATCATATCGTCATCGGACAATTCTCGCGTATTATTTGCTCACGTTTCTTTACGCGTCCAACAAACTGTATTATATATTTATTGTAAATTAAGAATGCCGTTTTTAAGACGACTAAAATGTAAATTGGAACATTGTGTCTGATGAATTGAAACTATCCGGTGCCCGTTCGTTCGGTGATCACATTTAATGGCGACCATATTTCTAGTGGTGAGAGCGAACGCCGTCGGCGAATGAATAATTCACAGGTAAGAGATATTGCCTTCGTCATTAATAACTGCCGGGTGCTTTTAAACGTAAAAACACCTGTTATTTATGACAATTATTTCCGAAAGCCTCTCAAACATTCATCACTGTCTGCGCAAAAGGTGGGCCCGCCGACGGTGTGAGCGACTTTAAGTAGAGTCGCCAGTCAACGCTCTTTTCAACTATATCGTCAGTATTGACATTTTCCTTTTTATATATATATATATTTTTTTTTTGAAACTAGCATATAAATATTGATATCAAATCGTATCGTTTCCACATAATTACTATGTGAAATTTTGACTCATTCTATCCTCACGAAAATAATCTGGTTAAATTTAGAAATTGACCGATATCTTAATTCAGATGACGATTCATTATTTATCATTTTTATATTTGCATTAAAAATATTAAACTATATATGAACAATAAAGCTCATTAAATTCAACATCAACTCTGAATATTGAACAACATATACACATGTTGTAAATCAGGCGTGTCAAATATTATTATAGCATATTGCGGGCAACGTAAACTTTTATATATTATACTAAGTAATGGGGTCACACTTTAAAAAAAATAAAGTTACAAGCGTGCTAATTATAATATCACAATTAATTAATTAAAACTGTATACTAAAAATATATTAAACGAAAAAAACAAAATTTACTTTTAAATATTAATTTAAAATATGTTATCAAAAAATGCACAACAACTCGGCGAGAAATATGCCAGCTTTATGGATTGGCAGGATATTTTAAAGTTCACTGTCATATAAGATATATTAAATTTTGTAATGAAAAAGCATTTTAATTGTGAAAAATCGCGATTCATTCAAGAGCTACAAAAAGATAATCGTCTACGCTACTAAAATCGAAAAATATATGTAATATATTTTTAATAGTATCTAAATTTCATAATCCTGTTAATTAATAAAAAGATTTTTTTGTATTCCAATTTTATTTTAGTACTTCACAATTTTAGTAAAATATTTATTATAATATTCTTAAATATATATATATATATATATATATATATATATATATAAATATATATATATATATATATATATATATATAAATATATATATATATATATATATATATATATATATATATAAATATATATATATATATATATATATATATATATATATATATATTATTTGAAATACATTTTTTTATGAATGACTTTATATATGAAAAACATTTTATTCCGCGCTGAAAATAGTTTTTTTGACGGAAAATATTTTAATTTTCAGCTTTTTCCAAACGAAGAGAATTCACCCACGGTAAAAAGCATTTTGCGCAACGGTTTTTTTTCCATTGTTCAATTTTAGTCAAAACGTCAAAAACAAAAAAAAATCGTCATAAACCGAGAAAAAAAATCATAAAGCAACTTATACATCCATAAATATATCAATAATCTATGGATATTTAACAAATATACAACGGTAATATTTAAAACGACTTTTTTCCATTTTTTTTTTCAATGTTAGTAAATAATTGTTTGTAATATCGGATTGAGAATTAAAAAAAATTTTTTTTTTGAATCTATGTAACTATAAATTATTCATTATAATGTGGAAACATATATTACTATATAACGAAATAACGAAAAAAATAATACTAAACACGTTAAAATCCGTTATCAACGAACGAACGTCTGAAAAAATAATTGTTTGGCGCGGGGAGAGAAAAGTCGCTTCGGAAAAACGAGCGACTTTTCGAAACGAAACGAGCGAAACGAAAGCGAAAGAAAAAGAAACAAACGTAGGAAAATACCTAAATATATATATATATATATATATATATATATAAAAATGGACTTTCGGAAGAAAGGGAACATGTTTCAAGGCTGGTGCCAAATTATATTTGTCCAATTTCGGGCAAATGGACACGGGAACAAAATGGAAAAGCCCGCAAACAAACAACGACAGGACTCGTCGTGAGGCTTTATTTCTTCGATGCTGACACAAACTGATATTTTTCATTGCAACACAAATATGCGATTCTTTTTAAGAATTTATTTTTTTCAAGAATCGTCGATAAATTGACAATAATATTTTTTCAATATATATATATATATATATATATATATATATATATATAACGATTTAAATTTACACATTCAATAGAAAAGCGTTTCGATTTATCGTTCAGTAATATGTAAATATGACATTTTCCATTAACCTATTTTTTTATCGCTTCAAATACATTTTGTTAATTAACTCCTTCCTATAATAATAATTTACAATATAAATCAAAGATAACCATATATAACTAATTAATAATCATAATATCCAAACTAATTAATATATATATATATATATATATATATTCATATACTATATAATAATAAATTAAACTTGTATGCATTACTCGTACAACTTATTCTCAATAACTTAAAACTAACTTATGTTGCATGTTTAATAGAAATTTGCATACATTAAGAACATGTGCTGAGAGATTTTCTTCAATTTAATTTTATAAGATATTTATTCATATTATAAAATGATTATAATTTGTCGACTAAAACATTGTAAATCAATTAAAAATCACTTGTTTAATAATTTAAGCGTTTTTTTAATATATTTTACATTTAAATTCAGTGAAAAATTATATATATTATTGTACATTTCTATCGTTTAATTTGTTATTATTATTAATTGGAAAATTTTGATTTATTTGAACGGAATTGAAAATTTTTATTTATAATATAATATTTATTAAAATCGAAAACAAATATATTAAATTTTAACAAAAAAATTCATATTAAAAAAAATATTAATTTCACAATGTTATCAAATTATAAACATCGAGAAAAATCAATAAAAATGTATGTATGATTCTGGTATTATTTCAGCATAAAAAAAAATATAGAATAAATAATATTCGCGGAAAATTCTTTATGACCAATATTTCATGCCAGTCATTAATTTTCAACCCGTGGGCGGATAGCGTTACAGTTTTTCGTGAAAACTATTTTTCTTATCGAGCGCTTTTCCCGAATAAACGCTTGATCGCTCCCAAAAGATTGCTTCCATGTTTTCCAATAACACAATAAATTTGATTTACATCAGAAACACTGCATTTTAGTTCCCGTTTTGACCTATTTTAACATTTTTTTTCGACATTCTCATTATAATGCAGATCGTTTATATTGTAATATAATACATAGACTTTTCGTCATAAAAATGAAAATAATGCGTGTTTACTTTATATAAATCATATTGAATTCAATTAATATTATAATAATGTCAAAATATTGTTTTTACATTAATATTTTATAGTAAAAAGAAATATATTTTTTAATTTTACTAAATATTTAAATTCTGTTAAAGTATGTAATTTGTTGTAATATTTTTTTATAATTTTACACTTAATAATTTAAACAGAAATAATTGACGATTTAAAATAATTATTATTTTAAATATTACTATAATTTGGTTAATAAATTCTACTCAATGTATCGAACATGATATTAAAATTTTCAAAATAATAAAAAAACATTTTTCATATATAGAAAAATATTATTTCATTTGAATTCTGAACAAAAATAGTATTTAAATATAAGGAATAATAATAATAGTTTGATTCGCTAAAAATAAATCAACGATTTGTATCTAAAAAAACGAATTCCGACTCAAAATATTGTAATATAAATGATTTATTATCATTTTACTTATATAAACAATATATATATAATATATATATATATATATATATATATATATATATATATATATATATATATATATATATATATATTATAATCCAACAGGACAAGAATAAAATTGCTCAAATGTCAAACGATTTTTTGAATAAAAAAAAATATTTTCTACCTCGAAAAAAAATATTTAGTATTTTTTTCATTCGCCCACGTTTTTCGGATGCGAAATAAAATTTTAACTTTTCCAAATTCGCAATTTTTTTTTTGTTCAAGAACGACTAGTATTGGAAAATGAATAAGAAGTAGATATATAATATATATATATATATATATATATATATATATATATATATATAAAGGGAAAAAAGTATGTATGAATAATGGAGTATAACTTGGGAGAATAAAAGTTGGTGGAGAGAGTGAGTCTGAGGAATGAGATTAAAGACTTCCCAACTTCCTTTTTTGCCCGGGTTGCCACTGCTATCTTTTTCGCGGAAAACATTACGACTTAATCCATATTTTCCTTTATGCGATTTTCCAACTCGCCCCCCCTCCTTCCCCCCGTTTTAATAATGTTTCTTAGACGACGCACCGGGCAAAGTTATGGCGTTCGCAATAAATATGCAGGTTTATTGTTTCACTCGTCGAAATTTACATTGTACAATTATTATTGTTATTATAACGGCGTCTTTGCGTTAGCGATAACGAAATTTTATTTATTTTTATTTTATATATATATATATATATATATATATATATATATATATTGTATTTAGCGGCGGAAACTTCCTGGTTTTTCGTTTTAATTGCGATCAAATTGAAATTTCGCGTTTACGCTTTATGAATGTTCGCTTTACGACTACTCTTTACGATCGAATTATAATCGATTTTTTTTATTTCTTTGCTTTTAGAAGTAAGTGTTAAAGACGAGTTTTACAGGGTTAAACTGCGAATCGGATTTTTTTTTCGTTATAAAATATGTCCAGTTTTTAATTTAAATTCTCATTCAAAACTCAAATACTAAAAAAATGTGTAAATAATATTAGATAAATATAAATATATTACAAAACATAAATATTTAATTTGAATAGCAGAATATAATAATTAAATAATATATTATAAAGTATATGACAATACAACAATAAAAATTTAAATTTAAGAAAAATCGAGATATTCTCTAAAATAACTTACATAAATTATATATAAAAAGAACAAAAAACCGAATGTATTAATAATAAAAAAAATTATATAAAATAATAGAAATATTTGTAAAATTCCCGGGGTATATATTATTTTTATATATTTTATATAAAGCGAAGTTATTCAATATTTTCTGATCGATGCACTTTTACAAAGATAAAATTTCCACAACGTACCAAGATTCAATAAAAAAGGGTGTTCGAAAGAAAAATAAAATTCGGAAAAATAGTACAAGCGTCTATTGAAAAATACTGTATTGAATATTGAAAGAAAATATATATTAAAAATATTTTTTTTTATAAAAAAAAATCATGCTAAAGTTTATTGTGGAATTGCGTAAAATATTAATTTAATTATATTCATATTTAATAAAATATTTTCTATATATATATATATATATATATATATATATATATATATATATATATATATATATATATATATATATATATATATATATTATATATCAATATGAAGGGACTTATTAAAATTTTAATTTAACCCTTTTCATAAAATTGACATTATTTCGTGGAAAACGTCTCGGTGATCCGGTTTAAATAATATACGGTTTAATGAACCTCAGAAATTCCGAAGATCGCTACGAAAGGGCGAAAGAGTCGAAAATTTTGATTCTGACAAATCATTACGACTTATTTCTTCGGCTTGATTAATGGCCAAAGGGGGTGGGGGGGTGCGACGTTGAAATATATATACAAACTCACCATTATTGAGTGACTCTCCATTTAATCCTAAAACACGAACAAAAAGGGGGAAGGAGGGGGGCTCGTCGAAGGGTGACCTATAAACTTTTATTATATTGCGCGTCCGAAATAGAGAAGGGGGGGGGTTCCGATTCATTTTCGAATGAGAACTTGAAAAATAGGTAAAGTTTATTATCGTTACATTTCGTCTGTCCCCCCCCCCCTTTTCTAGATTCTACTTTATAAAGAGGGGGGGGGCGCGTTTATAGCGACGACGTTAATTAATTTGATGTAATCCCAAAATTAGCCACGAATCGACTGAAAAACTGAAACGATCCGTCGTACAGACGACCTAATATTATTTATTAACTTAATATTTTTACTATCGAATATAATAAAAAAATATTATTTTTTATATACGTTATAAAATTTCATTAATTTATAAAATATCTAGGAATTTTTATAATATTTTTAAATTAAGATTTTTAGATATTATTATTATAACCGTACCGTCTCGTTATTTATTAAATATTATTTTTTATTATATAAATACAATGTTTATTTTTCTCTTATTTATTTCAGCAACAATAAACTCGATATTTTATCGAGAACTTTAACATTATTCGCCTTATTAGTCTGGTCGATCCTCGATATCTTTTCATTGTATAAATCTACAATTTATTATATAAATGTATATATATATATATATATATATATATATATATATATTTATTGATATTCTTGTTAGTTTTTAACCTTCAAAACCAAAAACGTTAAAGTAAAAAATATATTTTTATTATATATATTATAAATATTTATAAATATGTTCATCATTTTACATAATGGTTATAAAAAATGTATCAAGTGTCAAAAACTGAACTATTTTTTTTTGTATGAAAAATATCATAATTTTCACAATTTTTCAACGACCAAATAATATACATATATATTTTTTATATTATTATAGATGAAAATTTACACACGATTTTCTATAATATATATATATATATATATATATATATATATATATATATATATATATATATATATATATAAGAATTAAACGTCTTTTCTCGTAAGAATCATTACGCATTTCGTTTCCGTTTTCCTATCTTGTTCCCTTTTAAAACCGGTAATGAGATTTGATCGGAGCAATTTTATAGTCGACACGAAGGATTCTCGTAAATTCAGCGGAAAACAAACGTGAGCACATCCTGAAATAACAAGCTGAAAAAGCCTGAAACGCAACGTCTGAAACGGACTGCGTTTCACGCTGAAAATTCGTTATTTTATTATTATTTTAAACTTAAATGCAATTAAAATGATAATTACTAAAATTCTCGTTCTTTAAATATTGCCACACTTTTTTTAAATTAAACATTAAATATTTTATTGAAACAAAATTAGTTTTAAGTACTGAATTTTTAAATATTTATTATATAAAAAAAAACTAATATATTAGTATGAAACACAAATATTTTAAACAAAAATATAAAAAATTCTTCTTTATGATTTAAATTAAACATAATAACAATACAATCTTTCAAGACTTTCTTTTGAAATTATATTAAATATTATTTCTATAACACCAAATATGCTAATAAAAATAAAAAAGATTATACCAAAACTATTCTCAGCAAAAATTATATAAAATTCTGATTACAATTGTTGAACAATATATAAATATCTAAAACAATGAATCAACTGATAAACCAAAACATTACTAATATCTATAGTAATTTAACATTTCCAAATCTAAATTTACAGGATGTCTCCCATTTTGAAACACCCATGGTTCTTACTTGGACCCTTTTCTTATCTACTAAAACGCTAATAGTATTTGTAATAATAATCAAATTATCTCGATTTTACAAAGTATACAAAACATCTCAACAATATAAAAGAATTGTAAAATATCAATAATACAATAATTTAGGATATATTAATATATAATTAATTAATAAAATTCGGTAAATTATAATGAAACATCAAGCCCATTATATTATATTATATAAACCGTGTGTATTCGAGTAATAAAAATAATAAAACGTACTCGTTTTGACTTCGTCGCTTATTAATTCGCATAAATTGTGCCGCTTTTTGCACGTTCAATTAAAATTAACGATTGCATATCGTTAATTAATTTATTTTCACCGAAGTAGAAACGCTCGATAAACGATTCCGAGCGCTAATTAAATATTTCAATTGACTAATAAATAACGACGATAAATAAAAAAAAGCAAACTCAACATCGACAAGAAGAAATCTTATATTTCGCATTGAAAATATATATAAAATTTACGCTTGAAATGTTGAAAAAAAAAATTAAAACAATATGTCTGAAAAAAAATCGGTCAATGTAAATTTAAAATAATATATTTTTTAATATTATGTAAATGCTGCAAATATAGGTTGATTAAGGTCGTTCAAAACTCGGGATGTTGAATAAAATATTAGATTCCTTTAAAAAAAATGGGGGAGGGGGTGGCAAAAAGTATGTAATTTCTGAAAACTGGTTTAATATATTATTTTTATAACAAAATTTCATCCATTATTACAATTATTATTAACAAATTATTTTTTTTTCATAAATTATTCTGCGTATATAAAATAGTCTGAAAATTGAGATATTTTTCCTCTTTTTAAACAAGAAAATTAACATTTTTTTATGAATTCAAAATTAAAATGATTAAAAAAATTATCTAAATATTTTTTTAATTTTATAAAATTGTGTTAATTTATAATATTTTTGTATTAATTCATTTTTAAAAAAATAACACATGTTTGGATGGTATAATAATAATATATTATATAATATAAAATAAATTCGACGTATCCAAAAAAATGACAAATATTAGATCATAAATATATTTACCCATAAATAGTTAAATATTAATTCTCTAAAAAAATAAGATAAAAATTTAAATAAAGTTTTATTTTTTTTTTAATAAATCCTTCGAAAAGCACTTCAAAATTTAATATAAAAAAAACAATGCCTCTTTAAATATTATTTTTGATAAATTTTCATAAAACACAAATCGTATTATAATATTAATAAAGACATTACATATTCATAAAAATATAAAGTGAACATCTTGAATATATTGAACGACATATTTTTGCAACATATTACAAATGCAAGTATACATTTTTTTGGCACATTAAATATATATATATATATATATATATATATATATATATATATAAATTGAAAGATAAAAAAAAACAAATCGTTGGCTTCGGATTAGATTTTCGTTGTCGTCTCGTCGAAAGTGGGCAATTAGTTAAACGATATCGTTAACCTTGACTGTCGACGGGGGGTCGGAGGGTCGTTAACTAGCCCTCGAAACGGCCCAACTTTTCCTTCGATCTCGGAAAATTCACACAGTGAAACTGAGCGGCGGACGAACAAAAAGAAGAAGAAGAAGAAGGAGGAGGAGGAGGAGGAGGAGGAAAGCGGCGATTTTCCACCGATCCGAACGAAAATCGTCTCCCGGTTAATTTAACCGTGAGCGCGACGTTGAAAAAGTTCATTCGTGTTTTCCGCCGTTTTATTTTCGTGCGAACGCATTCTATTATACGATATACGTTTAGTATTTTTGGGGTGCGTTTGATTTTTTCCAATTATCGCGACCGCGATTTTCTCGTGGAAATTCTGACGTTTGCATTTGTAATTTTTTCTTTTTTTTTTTTTTTGTTCACTTTGTTTTCTCGTTTGAGCCCGCCGCCTTTCGTTGACTGCCTTCGTTCGATTTGTAAAAGTTCTTAATGAAAACCGAAATCGTAAAGGATATTCTACTTGTTTCCGTTCACCATAAAAATAATCTATATAAAATATTATATAATACTTACTACAAAAATATTTTAATTATTTTTTATCAATATTAATTACTAATAATCGTTGAAATATTTTAATAGAGTAATTTACTAATATATAAACTATGATTTGAAGATTAAATCCAATCTAGCTTGTTAATGATTTTTTTTATAATTTCATAAAAATGCATCAAAATTAAACATATTAAATTATCTCCATTTTTTTAGTCATTTAAAAATATTATTTATATTCTGAAAACGTTTTCTCGTTATTCATTTAAAATGTTTAGTTTAACTATTTCTATAAACTCTAACATGCTTAACAAACAAAAAAATGTTATTCAATAAATTATTATATTATGAGGAGAAATCATATTGAATAAATTATTTGTTAATTAACCATTAACAAATTATAGCGACGTAAAATATTTCACTCCCAATTATTTAAAAATGTTAAATCAATTTGAAATATTACTAAATAATTTCAAGTTTCTCAATAATCAATATCTGAAGGAAGTCATTTACTACATGTAGTAAATATCTGAATTATATCCAAAATAATCAATAATTTGAAACCGTTTAAAATAAATTATAATTCTGACAATATTAATAAATATAAAAATAATATTTAAGATCTTTAAAAATACTAACAATATTAATTCAAAATATTTATATTTTCATTAAAAAAAAAACATTGCCTAACACAAAACTTAAAAGATTTTCATACGCAATTTTGAATCTAACGATATTGCCACTTTAAATTTTTTTATACATTCAATTTTGCGCCAAAAACAAAAAAAAATGAGGGGGGGGGGAAAACGATCATCCATGTTTATCGTTATTGTGCCGTCGAGTTAACTGAAACTTTATATAATTTTAACAAAACTCTTGTCCGTTTCGAATATAAACCTAATTATTATTTTTAAGCGAAACGTTATCGGCGGAAAAACCCGACCGTACACGCATTAGAATTTTCCCGATTCGATTTTCATATCGTGCCTTATAATTAGCGCGCGTTTTCAATTTGTTCGAAAAGCCTTTATTTTTTTTTTTAAATTTAGTTCGACGAATAATTAGTATTAATTAATATCGACGTGTCTATGAATGTTTATATATTAATATATATATATATATATATATATATATATATATATATATATATATATATATATATATATATATATATATAACTATCGGATATTTCAATATTCAAATTATAATCCGACAATTTAATAATTAAATTTCGATTCGATAATTGTTCGTATTGAATTTGTCATGAACAATAATCTAATAAATAATTCGTTCACTGATCAATGGATTAGAATCCTTTGTGTTTGCTTTAATATAAGAAAATTATATTATTAAACAAGAATAATATATTAAACTATTTATTTATTGTATTGTAATTTTTTTTTATTAAAAACAACGATTCATTTTTACAATCAAATTGTACATATTTACGTATTGATACTTCTTTAAAATAACGATATCTATATTTATTAATTCATATTTAATTTAATTTACGATTATTTAATCAAATATATTGATTATTAAATAATCAATTCAAATGAATCACACATATTAAATACAATTTCATATGTCATCGTTTATTCAATTTTTGAATATTACAAAATATTCATCCATAAAATCGTCATTTTATAAATGAAATT
The DNA here is from genome assembly GCA_024500535.1 of Leptonema lineaticorne. Classification (NCBI taxonomy): domain Eukaryota; kingdom Metazoa; phylum Arthropoda; class Insecta; order Trichoptera; family Hydropsychidae; genus Leptonema; species Leptonema lineaticorne. The sequence continues at coordinate 7,632,175 of JANIJI010000021.1, forward strand.
AAAAAAAAAATAGCGTTTATTTATCTATCGATAGTGAAATAAATTTGTAAAATTAACCGATCGTAATAATAAATAAACACGTTTCGTTTATATATGATTATACGAAAACGTTCAAAAAGGACATCCGTTTTCACGTTAATATGAATCAACGTTAAATATGTATATCGTCATAAAATTGAAAAAAAAAATAGATAAAAATAATGTATATATATAATAATATATCATTTTAAATCCAACTTACTATATTAAATTATTGTAATCGTCTTACATATCCATTGAGAAAAATTCAACCGTACAGAGAAACACCACAAGTTATAACCGAATATAAATTATCGATTTTCAAACGTCTATTACACGTGTAATAACGTTATAAATTACACGAGCTTATCCTTTTTTTTTTTTTTGCCTTCGTATCCTTAGTGAATGTGTTTGGTACTGCCGAGTTTGATTGATCGTCGTCATACTATGGGAATTAATATCCTTAAAAATGTAATATTTGAAATGTGTACACGATTAATATCGTTCACGTGGCGGAAGATGATCCTGTGGGATACTTTTTAATATTATATATTTATATATAATTTTTTTTCTGAAAAATATAGGATATTAATCCTCCCTTTGACGACGTTATAAAACGATATTAATTCTGATATTCGTTATAATTTATATTGAAAACTTGCGAATGCATCGTATTCGAAGTATATTGCAATATCGTTCGGTGCTCTTTGTAATAAATATTGGATATTTATTATGATTTTTCATCGGATTATTTCCGATATTCAATATTTTTCAATAAAAAATGCATTATGCTTAATTCAATTATGCGATCAATAAATCGTACTGTATTTCTAAAAATCATTGATATGCAATTTCATACATAAATATATGTAAATATTTTTTTTATCCAAAAGTATATAATGAACTAATTTTAAATTTTTACACATTAGAAATTTAATGTAAACTTCATTGTTAAATATATATATATATATATAAAAAAATCAAAAACAAAACTGAAGTGTAAATACTATATAATATAAGTGTCAAGATAATAAATAAATAGTACCACAAAGATCGCAACTGCTACAGTTATTTTATAGCTTTTTAAAGCTTCATTTTTCTTTGTAATCTTTCTGTAAAAGTACTTATGTCGTATATTTCATATTAATTTTTATATATATTGAAGCATTTTCTTATTTTACTTTTGTATTATTATTATTATTATTTTATTAATAAATTTTGTTTCACGTATAAAATCAAAATGTTCCAAAAAATATTAACAATCGTGTTATCGTTAAAAAATTAAAATGTTTTAAATACTGAAATGTGTCCATTATTACATTATTCGTTATCGTGAATTTTTAACAACGATTCAATATAAAATTTTCCAATTTTCACAACATCAATTTTAATTTTATACACACACACACACACACATATATATATATATATATATATAGTTAAATTGACAGATAGACTGATAGATAGATGTCCGATTAAATAGAAAAGTTAAAATGCCGAATGTTAAAATAGCGTTCGGTCAAATAGCCGAAAAAAGTGAAGGATTTGGTCGAAATTTTGCGCGTTTCGACCGATTTTGCGAACGTTTCAAAACTTATTTCGCGTCGGTTTCGCTACCGGTTTTACGACGAATCGAAGAACAGGACCATTACTTCCGCACCATAAAACAGGAGGTTCGAGGATAGTTTTTGCGATGAAAACATCACGGCGGAAAACCGGAAGCCGATACCTAAAACCCGATCCAAACACTACTCGCATAGTATATTATTATATCGACGTATAGCGGGGCAACAATCAATATCAACCGTAACACCTGTATAAATATATTATTTTATTTAAAAAATATATAAATAAATATTATTAAGTATTATATATAGTAAATAATATTTGATAATTGAAAGTAAAAATAGTTATTAATTTTTTGTTAAAAAATAATCAGATTTTCAATTAAATAATAATTTATATAATTTTTCAACTAATATGGATGATCTTATCATTTAATATAAATATCATAATTAAATAATATTAAAAAATCTCCTTTCCAAGTTAATCATTAAATCATTCATCTCAATTATTTTTATTAATATTTTGAAAATAATTAATTATATAATAGACTAATTATTATTTTTCTACCTATCATGAATTATATATTAAAAAAAATGATAAATAATTTTCTTCAATATTTAATATAAAAAAAAAGAATGTTAACATATACCGTATATTTAAGAAACAACTCTAATAATTCTCCAACCTCCATATGCGCCAAACATTACCCCGTTCATATAATAAAACAACCTTGAGTTCCAAAAGTTTTTGATCCAATTTCATAAGTATAATAATATTTTATGGGTACAAATTTGTAGACGATAACATATATGTAAATGAATAAATATTTTATTTTCCATAAAAAAAAAATAAATTGCAGTTACTTTATGAACATCGAATATTTTAATTTTGCATATAACTTTAATATATAATACGTACATTGTTAAATATAGTATTAAAATTAAATTTACACCGAAAAGCGGTATCCCACTGTACTAAAACTAGGTACTATCCTCGGACGAGACGAGTCAGAGTTGTAGAAGGGAAATTGCACCGTTTAATATCGGAACTAATAAAAACGGCCCATTCCAGTTACCGTGAAAAGGTTAAATGGTATGAGGGTGACGCGAAATGAGAAGCAGCACCCTCCCGCCCTTACTATATATATATATATATATATATATATATATATATATATATATATATATATATATATATATGAGAAGGGACGGTTAATATAATTTTTTGGTCGATGAACGCGCTCATTTACATCATTTTCTCGTGCCACCGTCGCAAATGAACGCAATTTGTCAGTTCTGATTATGTTAACGCGCTCGATATACGACGACCGACGTAACGACGAATCACATCGCAATTAAACCGAATTTGATTATTAACATTATTATTATAATACGTTTAATCGTGTAACGTTATATAATATTTCGTTATATTTGCGACGATTATCTATCGTTATTCTGCTCTTGGAAAATAACGTGGAAATCAAAACAAAAAATTGATATATATTAAATAATATTTATGAAAAAAATTTTTTTCAATAGTTGGGTTAATGAAAAAATGAAACCTTAATGAAAATATTATATTAATTCTAATGTGACGTTTTTATTGAGATCCAAATTTTAAATGTAAGTCTCTCATATTTTATTATCGTATTATACAATCTAAAAATCAGTGACCTGTGATAATTGAATAGTTCACTCTCCCATGTATATTATATTGATATGAACTTTTAGTATTAGTATAAAAACTGATATAATTTTTGGTCTATATTTAATAAAAATACTGAAATTAAATATTAATTTCATTTATAATTTGAATTAAATAATAATTGAATATTAATAAATTGTAAAATTTATGATATTCTTTACACTATTATCAGAATAAATTTTCAGCGTTAAAATAATATTGAATATTTTATATTATTTCTAATATCAGATTAAGATTATTTTTAGATGTTCAAGATATTATATAATTAATATGTGAAAGTAAAAACATGTATCGTAATTTATATTACAGGTACTCTTCAAATTAACTAGTTATAATGGAAAACGTATTTTCTTCTTACTTTTCCGAAACAAATCGGATAATCTATAGATTATCTAAGCAGTACGAACAATATCGGTTTTCGATATTTAACGCTAACATATAATATATATATTTATATATATATATATATATATATATATATATATATATATATATATATATACTAGAACTTAAGTTGACATATTGTGAAAATTCATATTTAATCGCATTTTCTTATCATAATCGTAGATTTTCCACCCACGTCCATTCATTCGAACGTTATAAATTCATGAAGTTCCCGGCTCAAATTAAATTCAAAGTTATTTAACTTAGGCAAAAGGAAACCGCAAACGGCAATAACATATATATATATATATATATATAATTATATATATATATATATATAATATATAAATATATTAGATAATACATATATGCGATAGTATATAACGAACAAATATATTATATAAAATACGATATTAAACGATAAAGTCGATTCCAACATATGTAACGCTCGAACGAATCGATGGAAACTTATTAAAGATCTGATTTGCTGCTTTGAAATCTTTTGAGCAAGTTTTGTACATAGGTAATCCCGAGGGAAAATCTGGAGAGATGCGCATTTTTAAAATATATGCAATTTACACAATATTCATCGAAAATGCAACTTGAAACATCGACGAAATATTTTTTTATATCATAATAATAAATTATTTATATTATTAAAATGTTAATATATTTTATAATATTATGATATAATCTGAAATAAATCATATCGAGCCTGCAAGAGTACATCGGCGATGAATTATCGAACTCGACGATGGCTAAAATTGAATTCGTACTCAGCGAATCGCTAATTTATTATTTTGCATTCGGCGAAATTTCCCGATATCCAATTTGCCACGTAATGAGATTAAATTATGTTAAATTCGACGTTGAACATCAGGAGAGGAAAAAAAACACGCGCATTACACGCAAACGCTTTTCCGGCCGTAAGGCTTCGACGGCGGGGAGGGGGTGGAGTGGAGAGAAAGGTAAAGAAAAATGAAAGACCGCCCCCTTTATTTAACGTACGAATTTTCCTAAGAAATCTAATACTATATAAAATATATAAAATCGATAAATCTATAAGCTATACATATATGTTGCCTTCTATTGACTTTCATATTATTAATTAATTATATATACATCATTAGAATAAATGTTTCCATTATTAATATATTATATTTCAATACTATGATATTTCACAATAAAAATAAAACTTGACTTAATTCAAATAGTATACTAAAAAAATATTATAAAATATTAATTTTATACACATCGTAAAATTCATAGAAAATGTTTTAAAACATTAATTATATAGTATTTTACGTCTCCGCACCGAGTACAAATTAAATTATTAAAAATTTATAAACAATTATTATTCAAAACAGCATATAGTATAAAAGTTTTCCCATTTTGAAAACGTTAATTATGAAAATTAACTCGAAAAGCCTTTGTAAATAGATTGTACATACATATTATTTATTATTTAAACTATTAATATGTAAATTTTGAATTACTATTCCATCGATGAAACATATTTTTGAGCTATATTATAATATAAAATATTAAATATTTTAAATGTATAAAAATATATATTTTTTTTAATATTCTCATAATACACTGAAATGATTTTAATCATGAGCTCATTACTTATATACATATGAAGTTAAAATACATTCATAAAATATAAATCCATTTTGAAATATATAAAAATATGTATATATAATTAATTTTTACTGAGTAAAAAAAAATATTTACAATAACATATTTGTTATTATCGAATGATAAAAATGCATCAAATTTCATATATAATACAAAACGCACGATAAGATTATATATAAAAGTCATATTTACAATGTCGAATTGTACTTTTGAAATTTTATTATCGCATTTTAGGCATTTTCTTCTGTATATCGCATTTTAGACGTATATGGTATACAGAAGAAAAGTCGTAACGATGTGAAAAACTTATTTTTCTTCAATTACCTAATGTGTTATTTGCCGTGACTGCGAATTGTTCCATTACGAAAATTACGTATGACGATCCGCATCACTTTCAAAAATGAATTTTTTATTGAATATTATCACCATAATATATAAATTTATATTATATATATATATATATATATATATATATTCATATATGTATAAATTCTGAATATATGTGTATTATGAAATTTTTTGATTAATGTACAACCATTACATGGTTGTCACATTTTATTATTGCTCTATTACATTTAAATATTCTTTTTTCGATGTAAATTTACGTTCTCGATAATGCATATAGGTCATATTTTACTTTTTACTTTTTTTTATATTTTGCAAAAAAAAAATAGAAATATCTATGTAAATGTATGAAGAGAGTATATTTTTTACCGTTTAATACCTTTTTGAATCGAAAAGTGACTTCTGAAAATTATACAGTTCGTATGTTTAAATAACGTATAAAATTTTCGCGAAATCAATATAGAATTTTCAATTATATATATATATATATATATATATTCAAAATCAAGTCATATTTCGTGAAATATAAAAATTATACACATTTATTTTTAAAATTTCAATATTTTATATGTTTTTTTAAATGCACTAAAAGCTTTTATAAATCTACTGAAATATTTTGCAATTTTATATTAACATTATATACATAAATTAAAAGCATAATTTAATGAAATAGGTATTTTTAAAATATTTTTTTCTTTTTTTAAAATAGTTTTGAGATATATAATATCAATAAATATCAACTATAAATTTTATATATAATGTGAATTTGTGTTAAAAATGTGCTAAAAATATAAAAGGATATCAGATTTTTCATATTGAATTTATTAGAGTAACACATGTTCCGTGTAATATTTTGATCGCATACTATTTGTTCATATAGTTTAATATTGTATTGCAATATATATATATATATATATATATATATATATATATATATATATATATATATATATGTTATAATATTTATTACGTTAACATTTTTTTATATTAAATCATCATTAAATAACATTATTTTTTATAAGACAAATAAAATAAAATTCATATAAGGAATAGAAATGTTTTTTTTTAATATTATAAAAAATCATATAAATATATACATGTATTTTTATAAAAAGGGCGAGTGAGAAAAATTCCACGGCGAATTATATTACATTTTCTTGGGCATATTAAAAAGGATTTCGGCGCTTAAACGTAATCGGTTTGTTGCTCGGGAAAATAATGAGAAACTGAATAATACACAGCGTTGAACTTTTGATGCTCGAAAGCTTTACGCGGCATTATGTTATGAGATACGAACGCTACTACGACAAAAACCTTCATAAAATCACTTACACGCAACGCTTCTTCCACAACGAGATACAACCTCCAAAAAAAAAATAAATAAATAAATATAAATATATATATATATATATATATATATATATAAACAACAAAAAGGTTGGTGTGGGGTGCGTCTCCGCCGGGAATAAAAGGACACCTCAAAGAATTTTATTCTTCCGTATATTGTAACGTAAGGATGGATCTTTTCGCACGAAAAATAATAAAGCTTTTACGCGGAAAAAGAAAGCTCGGCTCGGCGAGTGCCGTCGTTATTCTGCGAAAATCCGCTAGCGATTCGCGGGTAGATTTCCCGAACGCTTTCGTCCGTAGTAAATCGTGTACAAGTGCGAGCGTGTGCACGCACAACTAATTCCACGTTTCCTCTTATTTTCCTTTGACATTTTATCTCTGCGGGGGTGATTTTTCTCTTCTTTCTTTTTTTTTTATTCGACACCCCTTTTCTTTCTCCCGTTTTTCCAGTGCGCGAACGTGTTTTTGTCGTGCTGTTTGTATCGTATTGTATTATATCGTATTTTCATTAAATAAAACAACAAATCGCGACGTGCACGAATACGAACCGCATGACCGGAAAAACTCTCGGTTTTTCCGACAAAAATTATTTTTCGTATTACGAAACGGTTCCGATTTTTTTCATTCTAAATATTTCGTTTGTGATTTTTTTCTGTGAAAACTTTTTTTATAAATATATTATATATATGAATATAGTATATATATATATATGGATTTTTTTTCATTTTGATTCCTTTTTTAAAACATAACGAAAACAATTTTTAGAAAATATTGTATTTAGAGACATTTACGACATATAATTTTAAATAAACTTCTAGTTATTTTGACACTATTTTTTTTTCTAATTCATTGTCGATTGTTGTAACTTTTTGACACATTTTCATAAATTTTTCTCGTTTTGGTTTTAAATCAACACATAACACTTTATTAACAAATTAAATATAAAAAATACAATTTAGTACCTTGAGTTATACGTTTTACGATATTTGATTTACTTATATTTGTTAATTATATTTGAAAATATAATTAACAATGCCTCGATGCTAAACTTACATACATTTTCGAGTACACTAAACGCTCAAAAGTCAATTGTTTATTTCTATTCATAATATACTATTAATAAATTGTAAATAAAAAATGGAATCTTTTTACGTGGTCATTATAAAATATATTTATATTATAGTTTTACATATAATATCATCTAAATTAGAAACCGTATAAACTTTTTGTCCTTTCATATTATTATATTCGCAGAGATTTTTGCAATGTAAGGACAAATCGGAAAAACCGACTCCGAGTTAATTATCGGTTAGTACTTTCGAGTGCTAATTAACGTGAGAGCTTTCCACGAAAGCGACTCGCAGCCGCAAACTTTGATTTCATCAGCTTTATGCAAATGTGTGCGTTCGGAAAACGAAAAACAAATGAAAAACGAAACGCTCGAACACGAACAGAACGGGCGGAAGAACAAAAAAAAATGAAGATGAAAAAAGAAAAGCGGGAAAGAACTAAAGGTTACCAAAGGGACAAACAGAGATGGATATATATATATATATAAAGGGAGTGCAAAGCAAAAGGAAAAAGGAAGAAGAGAAGTTCTTAGTAAGCAAAACGTGAAATAATAACGGTTGAAAAGCGGCCGCGGCCGTGTCTTAACGAGTTCCCTATTTTTCTTGCGAATATAAATTTCCCGCGAGGATTACCGCTGTAGAATCTAATTAAAAGTAGTTAAATAAACAACGGTTAAATTTAACGGACGAACCGTCGGGAGTCTGCCACTTGTGTTCGAAACCTTCCCTTTCTTCCTCTTCAGCACCCCCCGCCCCCCGCCGCCGCCAAAATAGCCCTTTTTCCCCTCACCTTTATCCCTAATTTAACCGCACTTATCACCCCTTTGGCTTTTTGACTCGTTGTAATTGAAATTACGGTAGATTTTTTTTTTTAATAGTTAACACACAAATATTTTTCGTCGCAATTTTTTTTTAATATTTTCTTTTTTTATTGTATAATAAAAATAAATATTTTGATTATATTTAAAATTTTTAACGGTTATCGTAATATAATATAATGCATATTGGTATTATATATTATAATCATTAAAAGGTCAAATATTTTTCATACTTAATCTACATAATTTTTAGCTGAAATGTACATCATTATTAAAAATTATCTTCTATTAATATATTCTTTTTTTAATTTGACATTATATTATTTAAAACAGTGAATAAATATTTTATTCATAAAAATATTTATTTTATACACTTTTATTTAACTTTCACACTTGTTTATAGGTTTGTCTAAGTAGATTTTTGTAATACATTTTTTGATTACTTCCCCATATGTAATTTAATTTAAATTTTGCTTACTTGCTTATTCTTGATGACAATATATAAATCAATTAACAAATTTATGAAATGATTAAATAATTTATTTTATAATTACTTTTTTCATATATAATTTCATTATTGCATCGTCATTTTCTTTACTTTCAAAAAACAATCTTTAAATCTATTTTTATGAAACATTTATTAAATATTTTTTTCACTAATATAAAAAGAGAACATTGGATAATTTTTTCAATAAATTAATCACTTACTAAGAATAAAATCTCTCAATATATAAATACAAAATATATTATCCAACAATATAATTTCTAAGATTGGTTATATTTTATTTTTTATACTATATATATAAAATATATATTAAAATCACTTCATGAGAAAATTATAAAACCATTATTACTCTCCATATATAATGCATATAAACTTTGACAACTTAATATTTCTAACGCATATACAAACATAAAAAAAACTCCAAATTTTCCCCCACATTATAAAGCCGCTATAATATATTCATCAAATTGAATTGCAAAGTACGCTAAGTGATTGATCTGTTGCTATCTTTGAAATTGTACAGATTTTTTCTTTTCTAAAAAAAATACATACACACACACACACACACATATATATATATATATATATATATATAAGGGTATAAGAACATTACGAATAAAAGGGCATAATATAAAGAAAAGTAGACCCGAGGAAAAAAAATATAGAATATCGAGGGTAGAAAATGCATCAGCATGTTCCTTCGGTAAATAGGTGGTACGTCGGTATAATTTATGCCGAAGCGAAGCAACGGGGGTTGCTCCTTCGTCCGGATAACCCCAGTGTATCATAACAAACCGTGTTAACATAACAGAAATTTATGATTTTTACCTCTCGACGCAAGACCGCAGAATTTCGCAAAAAGGCAGAAGAAAGGGGTAGAAGAAGAAAAAAAGGCTCACCCGCAAGAAAGGAAGTTCGGTTACGATTTTCTTCCGAATAGAATATATTTTTTTTTCGCATACGACGCATGATAAATGCTACGACGTTGTCGTAAAATTCACTTTGCTACGCCGAAATGTGTATAGCAAAGAAAATCAAAATTAATAGTGATGCATTATGTTATTTATAAGAAATACTTCATATAGTATTCATTATGAAGTATGCTGAATTTGATAATCTTTTACGCGCCTCGTATCTCATCTCGACATAAACAATATCATAGCTCAAAATGCAATAATTTTTACTTTATATAATAAATATAATTTTTATTCATTTCATTGAATCATTTATATAAATAAATCATAAACAAAATTATTCATTTCAATAATATTTATTTTATATAGAACATTATTTACTATAAAGTGCGACTTTTTATAGGCTTTCATATTATATGTAAATCGAAAATAAATTTTGAATGTGTTCTACTGAATTGACTTGTTTATGTTTAGACGTAATCTTTTGGGAACTTAAGTTATTTTTCGTATAAATTTTATTTTATATTTCTGAAAACATTTAAAATACACATATTTACTAAAAAAAATATGAATGATGTTTAAACAATATATTTTCGATTCCATGAATAACTATATTTTACTCAACACAATTATATTTACATTTTTGTTATTAATAATACAAGAAAAATATCTCAAAATATTTTTATATCTTTATATATAGTTTCATAAAAATATTTCACAATCAAAATTAATATTTTGTATAGTATTATATTATATTATAGTTATATCTTAGACTTAACATAAAATGCCAGAGGTATTTCATAATTTTACGCTGGTAGCTATCTATAAAGAATCTTCGTCGATGCATTGAAGTATAATCGTGAAATTTCAAGAATTCTCCGGAAATTTTCGTAATATTTTCAACAATATAAAAGTGTTATAGGGTCTTAGAATTTAAAACGGACACTAATACCTAAGTATATAAATAATTCTTTTTTTTTCTACTTTCATATTAATATTCGAAAAATATTTTTAAAAACAATTTTATATTAAATCTATGACGGTCATTAAATATATAGTTTTGACTCATTTTAATACATAAAAAAATATATAAATATAAAATATTTATATAGTAATAGTTCTTTTTTCATATTAAAGTAGCAGAAAATTATGAAAGTATCTAGAATATAAATTTACTGCGTGTCGTCGCTAACTATATTTGTCCCATAAATTACGAAAGTTATATATAACCGAGCTAAATTTAAGGCATAAACAAACTTTTAACGGCGGTGAAAAACTTCTATTTTTAGAAAATTTATTTTTTCACAACATCCCCCGAAGGCGATGCACCACTTTTGAGATTTGTAACTGAATATTCGTTTCGGAGCAAAGCAATTTTATCACTTCCTATATTATTCTCGGTGGTCCTTCGAGACCGGAACTTACGTCATTTGACCATAAAAATTATTTAGGTCGTTTATTTCAATGGTGGTCACTGTAATTCTGAGTAGACATAATATTATATATATATATATATATATATATATATATATATATATATATAGTTATTTTTTTATTATATATAATATTATCATCATAATATTAAGTCAAAATTTGATTTGAAAATACGATATAAATTAAAAAAAAAATATTATATATCTTGAATCATAAATCTAAAGTCAGTTATACAATAAACTTCCGCATTATATTACTTAGCTATCGCAAACATAAATAATATAATACAATAGTATAAAAGTAAATAAGTCAGTTTGTGAATAGCTTTCGGTTTACTTTCGAGTCCATGGATGTTGATTTATTTTTTATTGGGGTCGAAAAGTCAAGTCTACCCTCCAATCTACGATTTTCTTTAAATAATTTACATTGCTTCTGAATTGCATCAATAAAACGGTACTTTTAACCGGTAACAAATCAAAAAAAAAATACAACACAATATTTATATACGCAATCGAAATGTTGACACTTTTATATAAAACTAGTGTGTGATTGTTTTGTTGCGTTAAAGTTGTACGATATATAATTAATAGACTTGTCAAAATCGAAACAATTTTGGATAGTAAATGCTGATATATTTTACATGAAATTATATGATAATAATTTAAACTTCGATATGACAAGGATCTATATTTTAAATTGTTACGATCGTTTAAGATTGAATTGTAAAAATAAAGTTACACGTGACGAAAAGAAAAAGCTACACCACCACGAACCTTGCACCGGCGCTATACAGATATGTTACTAGAATATTATTCAATTATTAATTCGAATTGAATTTAACAAAACGGTTAGACGATTAATGTAGAATTCTCCGTACTCTAATATGGAATTACGTTACGTTCAAGACAAAAGTCTAGGTTTAAATCTCTGTGAAATTTCATTACTTAAGATGTAATAATGGCATTTTGTTCCAGAGTCACATATGTACAATAGTTAAGGGATGCTCGGTCGGAGACCAGACCGAACATGCGATATCGCACACAACCTCCAGTTTGTTTTCATCTTTCAATAAGTGTTCAACCACCCCCACCCCCTTTCCACCCGCTCACCCCCACCCTCCCCCCTGTGTTATTTCGCGCGAAGTTTCTCGTCCATTTCAGGCTTTCACGAGAGTCTGGTTCTGGCAAAATTTTCCCTTTTCCACCCACCTATTTTCCAACCCCTCATCCACTACACTAAGGAGGAGGCGAAGGGGGGGGGTGAACTTTAATAAGAAACCGCTTACTTTTAGTTTAACAAGTCAACCGCTTTTAATTTAAAAGATTCTACATTCACACCACAGCTGAAAGTTTAATTACTTTGGTGCCTTGTTCATTTCCGAGAAACATTACCATCTATAAATACATACATACAGGAGCTTTTAAAGTGTTTGTACTATTTTATTTTATTTTTATTGTATATGATTTATACACATTTTAAACGTTCAATAAAATAACAAAAAAAAATCGTTTTATATTCATTTTATAACACTTATTTAATAATTAATTATTTGTTATAATTAAAATATTTAAATAGTCAAAAAAATAATATCAATGATGACGAAAAAGAATCACACTAAATAACATTAATAACAGTAATGTATTTATTTTTTAAAAAAACAAAAATCTATCAAACATATCAAAATCAATTATAATATTCGTAATAATTACGAAACATCGTTAATAATATAATATATAAATCGTATATCGATTTTGTGAACACACTGTTTATAATAAATGTGTGATTATAAAGTAATGTGTGTACTTTTCTGCAGCGTGCTGTGTTTGAAAATTTAAATGTAACATCTTAATTGTCGTATGTAGCGTTTCTATCATAACTTTTTGTTTTACATATTAAACATTTAATCATCGTCTGAATAATATAATATTATTGTAAATTTTACATTATCGTCCTAATTAGACTTTAATTTTAAGTTTAAAAATATATGTAATTGTCAAAGTATATATATATATATTAATTTTTCACCTGAAGACGACAATTTGAGATATTTAATTACTTTTTCTTGTAATTTAGATTTTATTTAATATTTAATATATCATTTGTAATTTGAGTTTTATTGACTAGCGATAAATATTAAAATTAATATTTTTTTTTATATGCGGTCATAATTTATTAATACAACTAACAAGGCGAAAAATTAATCTTTTACATAATATTATATTATTATATAATCTCATTTTCAATTTTCCTCCATTGTCGTTCCGAAGAAATTGAATTTCCATTTATAATTCAATCGACTCTAATAATAGCTCAACTTTCAATATATTAAGATGTATATACTGTATATATATATATATATATATATATATATATATATATATATATATATATATATATATATATATATATATATATATATATATTTAACTAATGCGACACAACATAATATAAATTCATAACGTCATTTGTATAAATAGCATACGAAAAATCGATATTTCACTATGGTCTTTCAATGTGGAAACGTTTCGAGTTTGTGTTTGTCGGAAAATTTTTTACTCGCAAACTCGTTCCACCGAAAAAAAAAAGCTTCGCAACGATAATTAAGTGTAATAATATTTCGATGAAACTTTTAATGCGCGCAATTTATTTTTACATTAGACTTTCGCGGCCTTCTCCGTCTTCTTGTTTAGGAAGAAGTTTGAGTTTCAAATTACAATAGAAACGGGCCGCAGTTAACGCAAATTACAATATCTCAAACGTGACATTTAAATTATACAGGGTGAGTAGAAAGAGGCGGCGCTGTTCAAAATCCGAGGGTTTGGCGACGAAATACAAACAATTCGACGCTACGAGAAAATATTTAAAGAATTTTTTGTATTAATCGCAAGAGCTTTTATCTCGTTTCGCAAATAAAATATTCTCGACGCATTAAGTATATATTTATTTAATATTTTTAATGAAATCGCATTATTATTTAATATTAATATTGAAAATTATAAGCATAAATATTTTTTTTATTTAGAACAAGAATCGCTAATCTTTTGCTTCTTCTCATGCGCCTATTTTTTGACTTTAAATTCTATATAATATTTTGAAAGTTTTCTCAAACAAAAGGTTTGTGGAATACATCACTATTATACATTTAAATGTTGACTACCTCTGATCTAACACCAATATTCTATGGTATATATAATAATTATAGAAAATGTACTTTTTTAATAAAGATAATTGAATTCACATTATCTAACATTTTATTAAAAATATTATAAAACAAACAACAAATATGTATTAAAATATTTTTAATAGAAAGATTTAAAATATTACTGTATTTAATCATATATAAAATTAAAAAATATATATTATATATAAATTAAAAATAATAAAGGTTCGAACTAAAGATTTTTTGTATGTAGAAAGATAAGTAAATATAAGTATATATTCCCTCAGGATATCATATAAGGAAAACATGATGATGAAACACGGAGAGGCTACTTCTTTTTTCCATGGGAAAAAAAAATCATCAATTGAGAATTTTCTTATTTATGATCCGATATATTATAGACTTGATATATATATCCGAAAAGTTTTTCTATCTTGCCAAAGAAAAACGCTCATTGATTTTTTTATTATTCAAGAATACGATCGTTAATTATGTATGATGCTTACAATATTCCCGCGAGACTTTTCCCATAACTTTTTTTGTTTGCGATTGATCGCATTATCGAAAAACGCGAAATTATTACACAAACGGAACGATAGCTGTATTAGCGATATTTGCCGATTGTAAATTTGTCGAAAATCAAAATTGCCAACACGCATGAAAATGTCGCAGAAAACGAAATGAAATATAAAAAAAAATAAAGCGCAAAAATATATTCTGAGCGCGTTGTAAAACACGCAAAAATCGCACGTACTTCATTCGGAATTTTCTTTTTTACCTTCTTTCTTTTTTCATTTTTTTTTTTTTACTTCACCCGAAAAAAAAATATACAGAGAGTAATGCACATAAAACATAAAAGAATATGAGTATTTTAAAGCGCCCGCGCGTATTTTCTTGATAAGACCGTAATTTTTTTTCTGCACCACCCCCCCCCCCCTCCTTCTCCTCCCCTTCCATCTCGCCGCCACTTTATTTCTTTCTTTACTCTAGATTTGCACGTTCATATCGGTCGCATTAATAACGGTAGGCGAGAGGAAAAGCTATCGCTCGTGCCGTCTGTTTTTCCGCTTGTGTTTTCTTTTTGGCCTCGAAACGTGAACAAACGAAAACGATGAGAGAACCGAAGAGAAGAATTGAAAGCGAGAGAAAAAGAATTTCTTTTCCATCTTTTTTTTCTTCTTCGTCTTCTTATTCCGCTTCTTCTTCTTCATCTTCTTTTACTTCTTCTTTTACGTTGAACGAACGAACGAGCAAGAAAAAAATATATATAACTCGGAAAATTTAAGGAAAAAGCACCATAAACATTTTTTTGAACTGCGTCAATACGTATGTACACATATAAAATATTATATATATATATATACATGTTTGGGAAAAGCAAACGATTGATAATCTTTTCTATTTTCCAGTGTTTTTATACGACGGCAACTTCGTAACTTTCATCCCTCAACATTGTTGAATGGAAGACTTAACCCGCATTAATTCCATTCTTATGTATTTCACTTTTTTGTTCATTCCTATTCGTCATCTTTTTTTATATCACATATATAAAAATATAGACGAATTTTTCGATACAATATAATAAATTATATATAATAACAAATAAACGTTTATTTCACGTATTATTTGTTATAATGATAATGACTAGAATTAATATAAAACGTAACCATAAAAATATAGTGAAAGTACCTTTTCTATATATAATACGAATGGAGTTTTCGTTTACGTGATCTGATTTTGAATTCGATTCTTTTTTCTTAATAATTGGACTTGTATCTTTTATTTTTCTATATTTATTAATGATTTTTCTACATTTTTTTTTAATATACAGAAAATTTATCTATAAATATTTTCCTATACTTTTACACTATATCTTAGTACTATCGATGTACTGCAATTAAATTTATTTTTTTTAATATTATATATTATAAATAATAATACTGTTTTTGATAAAATGACATTTTCATAAATTATAATAATAAAACATAATAAACATAAATTCTGGTTGTCTCATAAATAATTCTCGTGAAAATTCGATGCTTTCATGATTTTCTATTTGTTCACTTCTTCATTCAACGAATCAGAAGCAGAAGTGTGGATAAGAAAAAAAAAGAAGAAAGAAAGAATGAACGAAAGAAAAGCTTCAACCCCAAAAACGGCGAACGTTTCAATAAAATATATATATCCACAAATATTCACGACGTAAACATGCTTTACAAATTCGTATAAAAACAAAATTTATTCGACGTGCTTTCAATATCACTCAGTGTATATGAAAAACATTGGCTTCATCTGAATAATCTATCGAAAAAGAATAACGCCTTTGCCATATCTTATATTATATTATTATCAGTTTTTTTTTATGAAACGATAGATTTTCTATATGAAATGTTATGAATTGAATAAAATAAGTCAAACAAAATATACTATATCATGTACTTCAATAAAACAAAAATTTATATCTTGAACATCACAATATCTAAAAATCGATATTCATATCAAAAATTTAAATATTTCAAATAAAAATCGATACAACATTAATTAAAAAAAAAACCAACCGAGCTCGTTATGTTGGAATATTTCAAGTGTTATCCGATTTTTTTTAATATATATATATATATAATAATATCATCGTTTCACTTCAATAGAAAACAAATGTTTAACGAGATCCATTCTCGCATAAGTAAATTCTCAAATTAATGAATTAATTAGCGACGAAGTTAAATTCTGTCGTATTCATTTCTTCGGTAAAAATTAATATTTTAAATTCGACGCAGACGTTGCGACGTTTATTTAAATAATTTCGAACGTAAAAAGTTTTCGACAATTTTAACGCCAATTTCCGTGCGATTTTCCAGGAACTGAAACAATATCTAAAATGTCTTGAACAATATCTGAATTTCTTATATATTATATATGTATCTATAATAGCGATCATTTTATATTTATAAATAACGCTGAGAAAATAAATGGAAAATTCTTATTTTTTTTTACTTATTTTTCAAAATATATATAAGGTATATAAATTTTATTTCTGTTTAATTTAAATACACATGTGTTATATTTTTATAATGGAAAAAGTATATTTCTAAATTAAAATATATGTTAAAATAAATATATAATATATAAAATAAGCGGCTTTATAAGTTTTCAAAGCCAAGGTCGTATTTTAGAATTCATATTTATTTATATTTTTTTTCTAACAGCTGTTAATAATATTCTTTAAAAAATATTTATTTTTAATATTTTCCTCTGTTTTTATGTAATATATAATATTACGTAGTAATTATTTTTAATTGATAATATATTTACTAATTTAAATTCTAATATATTTTTCATATATTTTAAATTTTTATTTATAATAAAGATTATTAATCAAAAAATAAGATAATATATTTATTTTCCATATTTATATTTATATATATATTAATTAAAAATATTCAATAATTATTTTAAAGATCAACGAACTCATTATCTAAATAAAAAAAAATATATAGCCTTAGAAAAGCTCTTAGTTACAGGGAAAAAGACGACGTTAATCCATTTTAAAACATTTCACAAGGGAAAACGTTACGATTATATAATTATTGTAGTAATTTTCCGTCTTGAAAAGCATTGAAGAGAACAGAGAAAATGTAACAAATAACAATTCAAACCGATTATTATGCAAACGTTCGTAATTCAATCA
This sequence comes from Leptonema lineaticorne, assembly GCA_024500535.1. Classification (NCBI taxonomy): domain Eukaryota; kingdom Metazoa; phylum Arthropoda; class Insecta; order Trichoptera; family Hydropsychidae; genus Leptonema; species Leptonema lineaticorne. Next base: position 7,650,772 of record JANIJI010000021.1, read on the forward strand.
ACGTCGAAATCGACTCGAGAGCCCAGGCATTTCATCAAAGCGCACTTCGAAAGCATTAAACAGACGAATAAATTACATACAACGTTCAGCCTAGATTAAAAAGAAATCTATTAGAGTAACGCCAACATAGCAATGGGGCTGATCTAAAATGAGCCATACATATTCATGGTGGCCCATCGGTCGTGTGTTCCATCAACGCCGTTCCTATAGAATATACGGTTTTATTCGATTCGAAAACGTTTCCCGTGGGACCGGACCTTCGATCCTGCATCTACTTAATACGCCCTCACTTTTCTCCCTTTGTTTTTATATAGGGACGTCGGTCGAGAAATTTGACTTGATGTCAGATCGTATACGATGCGTTCGAAACGAGCCTCGAATGCCGACTATCGAATTTCTTTACGATCGTTACGTTTTTTTTTTTTTTTCCTCGCAAAGGGGTGGGAAAAAAAAAAGAAAAACGCCGAACATGCCGCGTTAAACATTCGTTAATTTATGGAAAAGTGTTCAATCGTCCGCCTTTCGGGACCGTTATTCGACTCGTGGGCGGCGCGTATAATAAACGAATTTCGCCGGCCTACGAACGGACATAAAAGTAAAGCCGGCCTTTATTATAACAATATAAATTCATGCGAAGGAAAAGCCGTTTACCTTCTTCTAAAGAATGAAGGAAAAAAATATGAAAAGACTAAAAAAAAAATAGTAGCCTATCCTCCCCCGAAAAGCGAGAAAATAACGCGCGACGCTCGCATGAAGCACAGTAGCGTAATATTCCGAGAGAATCGTTATGTCTAAAATATACGAAGAGTGTTCGGTGTCGTCAAAATATATACGACTAAAAAATACAGGATGTTTCAAAAATATGCGTCCTAAATTATATTTATTTAAAATATCTTAAAAATAATTAAATTATTCATCAGCTATTTGATGCCCCATCATATGATTAATGATTTCAAATTAAAACTATTTATTTTATTTTTTTTACATCAATATATTATTATCTCATTATTTAATTTTATTTTAGTTATTTTTATATATAAGTTTACTAGCTTTAGATTTATATTTTTAATTTTCATCAACGATTTAATTTGTTATAAAATAATACAAACGAATCTGATTAATGTGAATGTATTGATTAATATAACACATCAATCATTAGTCAATTTTTAATCAAAAAATTTTGTTTTAACATTTTTGAAGTCGTCATATGAAGTCTTTTCAATTTTAATTTATTTTAATCAAATTTAATATTTTTTTCTTTTTATTGTAAATAAATTAGTCACCTTAATTAATATAATATAACACTTAATACCATCATAAACATCGACAAACTTAATTAAATCAACTTTTTTTTTTTCAAAATGTTATATTTTATTTTAAGGAAAGCTCACGTTTTTTTTTAGTAAACATTATAGTATATATATATAAAGATTTTTATTCACCGTCGTCTTTTAAGTATCACTTTAATTTTTTAGTTTAATCTACGACCATTCACTTATTCTTATTCGACTCCATCTAATTACACTTCAAAGCAGTCGTTGACCTCTTAAAACGTCTTTATTAACCCTTCAAGTTGACAACATTGTTCGCTATAAATACGAAAAATATATAAAAATAAAACTAAATATAATATAATACTTTTGTAGTCAGTTGGCAGTCCGAAGGCACAATCGGATCAAAATTTCCTATAATTCGTTCTATACTTTCATGTGCAGCAGCTGAAAAATGTAAATAAGCAATTTCTTCAGACACTGGCCACACTCCAAGTTTTCTTCACAATTTTTCCTTCGATATTATACAATATCTATTTCATAAATGTGTAATATTCCTTTGGAAATCCTGTTCATTGTCGTGTTCGACGTTCGCGATTTTTCCACATGTTAAACGGCTAAAAATTTGCATTAAAAATATTCAACGTAGACGAATATTTCCTAACATATATCAAAAAATACGATATAATAATACGTATTTTCTAATCTGATTTATATCTTGAATATTTAAATCGTGTTCAATAATAAATTTCATTAAGTAATTTAATATTAAAATATTCTATAAACCCTTTATTCGAAATATTCAATAATTAGGAAATACGTGTTGTCTGCTTCATAATTAATTTAGTTCGTCTGTATATAAACCGCAAACCGTAAATTTAATAACAATATGTCTTAAATATTATTTATTACATTGATTTATAATATCAATTAATTTATTTACTAATAAAGACAGTTATTTATTATGTAATCAAAGTCCAAACTTGTATAAGTATTGTTTTTGGATATAAAAAAACCAGATCCAACAAAAAAATTTAGAGAAATTGATTGTGAAATTTTGACTAGTTCATCTCATCTTGAACTATGTGAGAACTATTTATTTCGAAGTTTTGAAAAATCATTAATAATTTTTTTTTGTTAATAAAATTTTGAAACTTCTCGAAAAATGAAAAAGTTATAAATAATAATGACAAATTAGTGCTTAAATAAAATTTATTTAAAATATAAGAAAATTTTTATCAAAAAAAACCTTCATACTTTTTCCTCAATTCAGTATTAATTTAATTTAGAAGTAAATTCGAAAGACGTGAAATTAAAATTTATTTTTTTCCATCATAATATAATCAAAAATTTATAAATCGTTTAAGTGAGGAAAAGTTATTTAATATTCCGTAGCGAATCTCTTTATAAATGTAAATTTTATCTATTGCCGAATAACCGCAAAGAGCGAAACAAGTTATAAAAATAGTGAATCGAATTGAGATAATTCACATCTTTTACGTTAAAATTTACCCCGGCTATCTTGACGGCGAATATCCCGGAAAAATCCCGGGGAAATTTTCGTTTAAAACAAAAAAAAAAGAAAAGAAAAAAGAAAAAAAAACCTCCACACACAAAAGCGCTCACCTATAAGAGCTGGAAGGCTTATTTCGGTAAAGCGATAAGCAGCTTCGGATCTCGAGCTCAAGGTCCGCTCCGATAAAGACGACGTGCGCAAACCGAAAAAAAAATATCTTATAGAGTTGGTAGGAGGGGGGGTGGAGGGGTACTGAAGTAAAAAAAATATCGAAACGATCAATAAATAAAAACAAAACGGGGCACGTCGCCGTATTAACCCTTATCTGCGACGTTTTTATCGCATTACCGAAAAGGGGACGCGACGTTTAATATTAAAAACATCGCGCGTGCCCCCCCCCCCCCTTCGATGTACGTCAATCATCCATCAAAAGTGAATTCATCCGAAGACATTTTTTTTTTTTTGGCGATATATGAAGGGAGGTTTTCTCGTGCTGAGGCTCGCGTGAAAGCTCCCCGAGGAAATCACGGTGCTTACGCATTTTTTTCCTTTCATTTTCATCTTCTTTTCTTTCGTCTTTCGCGCGTTTCTCTTTTAGAAGAAATAAGGAAGTGTTGGAGCTAAGGAAATGAGATTTAAAACGAACGCTTTGCTTCTGTATATTTTGCCTTCGGTACATCCGTCATTGGCTATTAAATTATGACATATATGAGACAGCGTATGTATGAAAAATAGTATATAGAGGAAAAAATGAATTTTACTGAGATTAAGTAAAAATATTTTTTCCATAATTAAAAAATATAAAACATTTTCCTTCTTAGATCAATATAAAATTATGATAAATATATATTTTTTTAACATTACAGACAATTTTGTACATAAAAGTAATATATGTATATATTGAAGATTTGTATGAAAAAGAAATATGATGTACAATCAATTATATTGAAAAAAAATCGTAAAAATGAGTTATAATTTATTCTTATAAATCCTTTGTGAAATTTGTACTTTAATTTTTAAAATCAAAAATAATAAAAAATAAATTGATTTAACAACTAAAATATAATAATAATAACATCATTTGTATAATATATATGGATATATTAAAAATTATAATGGAATAAATAAATATAAAAAATCTTTATTTATTATGCATATATTTAATTTAACAGCGCCGAAAACACAAAGGAAACGTGCGTACAAAATTGACTTTCGAGAAAACGACACTCAAAGTGAACAAATATTAAATATTCAACACGTGAAACCTAAAACATTTTCTAGCTTCTATTTTATTTAATTTTTGCTAAATTCATTCTGTCACACGTTTTAACACTACTTTTCTATTAAAATATCCCTATGTATTGATCATAATTTGTATTTCTAATATTTTCATTATAATATTTTTTTTTACAAATCTGTCAAAAAATTAAACTATAATTTCAAAAATAAAATTGTAATTTATACAAACGATTTGCAATTATCTTCATTAAAATTCTGTTAAACTAATAAATATCATTTTATATATTATATAATAAAACGTAAAAAAAATAACAATATACTCGTAAATTACATACGACATATTGTTAGATACAAATAATGAATATATATTTACGTTGTAATTTGTCTTATAATTATCTAGCGTAATTAAGACATGTACAGACATTGTTATCAGATGATAAGCCATAATTCAACAAGGAATCTATAATTAACAACAATAGAGTCTCGTTTATCGATGATAAATTCAATCCTATTATTATATTATTAATATTGATATGATATGACATATAAATTATAGGATAATTGAATTTTTCTCACGTTCAATTTTAATAAAAATTTATTGTATACTTCGCAGCTAACATTATTTTAAAAGTGTTCTTTAGCAAATTTTATTCGTTTGAAATTTTCAAAACGCTATTCTTTACACTGCTCTCGAGTTTCATAGAGAGCTGTTATGAAAGGTAAACAACTAAAAACTATTCACACTTTTATATTATATTATATATATATATAACGTATAATTCATTCAATCTTTTAATATTTTACGTACATAATTTTTTTTTAATCAATCTCTTTACACTTATATTTTTTTTTCAATTTTACTTTAATTTAATATATATGTTTTAATTTGATATAATATTTAATCAATTGTCTATTTATTATTTATATGATGATAGATTTTTTTTAAATAACAAGAACATCATTTTCAAATTGTAAAGAAAATGTTATGAAAACTTTGACGACTTTAAAAAAAAATACAAAAACATATTTTTATAAAATTTTAATAGTTATAATAGACATTTTTCAGACGAAACTTAAAAAAGTAATACTGTTGCGATGAAATGAGAACGATTGGTCACCTTATTATTTTATTCATATATTATACATTTCATATCAATAATTATAAGAATATATTGTATACTAAAATATCATACTTTTTTTGAAAAAAATAATAAAACATTTTTATTTTTTAAACTCGGTTTACTTTTAAACCCGCTATAACTAACTAACCTTCACGATTTAGAATTTAAACACACATCGAACCTGATATTTTTACACATTTTTCTATATATATTTCGGTATAATAGTACATATATATATATAATAAATTAAATATATTATATTTTTATAGTCTATAACTTTTCATAGGAAAAAAATTTTTTTTTCGATACAAAAAAAAATAATTACAACAACAACAGCAGCAGCAATATCGTCACAAAAACACACATATAGACAAACTCGTTATGAATATGTGCGATAATCGTTAAGGCTGTGTAATATAATACATTATGATATAGGTAAAAATGTATGAGACAAGCGTAACGCATGTCACATCCTTGTCCTCACGATAAGCACATTACTCACAGACGACGAGACCTCAACCCCCAGACTCACACCCTTAAGAATCATCTTCCTCTCATCAATAAATCAACTGGCTTTTTGGGTGTCACCCAACCTTATTTTAAGGACGACTTACGACAGATCAGCGCTTCCCAAATGCTCTTATATATGCTCGTGAGTAAAACTCGCTCATACTATTATATATATATATATATACGATGCGCATAAAAGTTCAATGAAATTTCATCGAACCCCCCTCGATTCTATTGTGACGCGTTGATTCTATCTATAAAAAAAAAAATATTATAAAAATGATATTGAGAATATTTTATGTATTTATTTATTATATTGTATATAGTATAATTTTAGTTCAAACCGATGAATTTTTGATAATGAACTTCGGCCTCGCAGTCACTTTTGAATAATTAATTATCACTTTAATTTATCGAGGTGTTCTTCAGAACTGCTAAATTATTCCGTTTGATTTAGTTTTCGAATTTCAACTATTTGTTTGGACGCTTTGTACATTTTTAATAAATATGACTGGTTGCATTATTTTTTTAATTTATTTTTTCATAAAATTATCCGTTTGAACTTTCAACAAAAATTGTAAAACAATATATATGATAATTTGTAATATTGTTAGAAAACTGTCCTTATAAAACTTTAACCTTCTCTGATTCCATTAAGATTATTCTCATTATGAATTAAAAATTATTTTTATTTGAGTGTCGTATTCGTCAATTTTAGTCTTCTCACCAACGTTGGCTCGCCTTTAATTTTCATCGCGAAAATAACAAAGTCAAACCAAACTAACCACTTCTACGTGTTTACAACACAATGTTGATCATGTTAAGGATTATTCTCGTTAACTCAAAAGCTCTCGCCATAGTCGGTTTTGTACCGATTAATCCCAACACTATGTTAATAACCAAGATATTATTCACAAGACGACTACACGATTCAATGACATCATTGTTAATTATTCCATATTACCGACAATACAATAATATAATATCGTCGACATTCACCACGATCACTTTTAATAATAATATTATATATATATATATATAACGAATGAATTAAATAAAAATAGTACAATTATTATAATTATAACTTTTAGTGTTTGAAATGAAATTTTGTAAAATAGCTCAGTACGCAATTGAACATTGAATGCAAAGTTTCGAGTGTTTCTCTGAGAAACATTCGAAACAAATTGAGAAACACTGACGTCGATTCGAAGCCATTTTCCTACGCCACTTGAAACGACGTCGATTTTCCGCTTCTGAAGCTTTGTAACGTCTCACTTTTTGCGGCTTAAGACTTGGCAGCGTTTGCTTTCATTAAAAATATACACGTCATATTCGCAGTAATGATCCGAAATCGTACTTCACAGCGAAACGATCCAAAAATCTCGACCTTCGTATCCCCATTCGAATCTCATACCATCTATTATTATAACTCCGTTCGCACGGTTCCGCTTGGTAGACTGCGACCCCGGCTTTCGTTAACACTGCTAGAATAAGCTATGAATGTTGCGGGACACGTGAACGTTTACGGTTCAGCATTTGTTTACACGTGAGAAAACCACGTACCGTAAAACGACAAATCCTTCGTATATACGCCAATTGAATTTCAGACTATCAATAAATGAATCAATATATCCATACGTTTTATTTATTATTTTAATATTTTATTAATTTAATAAACATGTACATACTTCAACTGAAAATATACTAGAAATGTCAAAAAGAAAAAACATCAAAAAGGAATAATATATGAGGGTTAGACGTTGAACTAGTAACTCGATCCTATGATAATAAATCAACATTACGAATCTGGAAGGAAAAACCTTGAATTCCAAAAAGCTGCTGCTACCGATTTCTTTATATTTTTATACAAGAAATTACTATAAATATTAATTATTAATATTTTGAACGAATATTTTCTTAATTCCCATGATAATTATAAAAACTATTTTTTTATATAATTTTAATATGTTAAATCAAATTAATCCAAATATTATAAATATAATAAATCTTTATACATATTAAAATTTCAACTATCAAAATCATAGTATGAAATGAAACTAATCTTTATGAAATAAATAATAAATATATTTTTAAAGTGCTTTCTACTGAAATTTATAAAATACAATAAAATTGATTATATATATATATATATATATATATATATATAATTTATTTTATATTAATAAATATAATATAGATAAATTATACTTCAATATAATTTTGAAAAACGATTCCCGTTCATTTTTCTATATTAAAATCTATATATATATATATATTATACCTTAGACCAAAATAAATGATAAATAATAACGTGAAATAAGAGTGGATGGGGGAATGAAACCTTATGCGAAATTTCATAATCCCTTCAAAGTCATTTCTATAGCAGAAATTTCTATACGGTACGTTGATCAAATGAAAAAGACCGATGAAATACGACACGCATTTTTGAACAATACAAGTATGATTCGTAAAGAGAGGGTGGAGGGGCGGACAGGGGGTGTATCTTTGAATTTTAAACGATTGCTTTTCATCGGTTTGAGGGGGGGGGGAGTGGTACATTTAAAAATCCTATACACTAAATGAACAGAAGAGAAGGGAGGGAAGACAAAAAGAAAAGAAAAGAAGGAGAGAAAAAATAAAAGAAAATCGACATTCATATTCGGCAATAAAGCGCGCGAAATCGCTTTCCTTTTCACTCTATATATATTTTTTTTCATTCTTCGAATTAACCGTCAACGCTGTGGAAATTTATTTTTCCGTTCGATTTTCTTTGCTCGAGTTCAATGAATTCTCATATTTTTCTTCGAATGCTTCGTAATTAAAATGCTAATCTTTTTTTTTCAAAAAAAAAATAATAATATTTCATTTCTTTTGAGTCTTTTATGTCGCTAAATATCCATAGATATTTTAAATAAATAAATAAATAAAATATATCTACATACAAATCTATTATAATTATAAAATAAATCTTTTTTTAATATTTTACAATTTTAATTATTTTTTAACAAATGATCTCAAAAATCAATTTATTATATATTTATGTATATATAATGATGAGGAATCTTCACAGATGAATATTAAATAAATATAATAAAACCGTATTCATATTAATTGTACTAATTAATTCCGCTTTATATCATACAATATTATCGTAAATATTATACATATATATATATATATATATATATATATTTTCATTTTATTAAGGTTCATTTTTACGACTATGCAAATGTACTTTCGGTATATTTACACTCTTATTACTTTATAAACGTTAAAGTGGACGAGGAAAAAGCAATTTACCACACGAATATTATGTTTTAATATTAACTTTATCATTCGTTTCATATATATCATATTATATATTTATATTATATTTGATCAATTTACAAATTTACAAAATTTTACGATCGGCATAAAGTCTACCGATTTAATATACAATTAATTTAATATATATATATATATATATATATATATATATATATATATATATAAATCATTTAATAAATCGTCGTATATAATAAATATTTACTAAACTCGTATTTTTTGAATAAAGTCGCTTTTAGACGGGAGGGGGGGTTGCAAAATAACGACATGAAGCGGTTAAGGGGGTTCAAACCCCTAACCGCAAGCCGACTGCTCTTGATGGATGAAGGCAGTACTTCAACTCGACAAGTCGTAGGTTCAACTTCTATGTCTTCACCAACATCACCATCGTTTCCATCATCAGCCACGTTGTCGTCGACATCGATATTGGCTCCGTTTTCTCATCATCCGGTTTATTTCTATTTATTCTTATAGAATATTTCAAATCATATAAATTATATAAAATACGAAATTTTATATTGTATATTATTATTAAAATAAAAATATTTGAATATAATAATAATAATTTTTATACACATATTTATATCGCTTTATATATTGTTTCATTCTTTCGCAGATTACGTATAAAATATATAAATATTAACATAAATTACATTATAAATTCCCGTGTTGAAATTTAACAGACGACAAACAAAAACGTTAAAAAAGATATTTTAATATAAATTTAGTCGTTGTACAACATTAAAAAAAAACGAATTTAAAATCACCCCTAGAAAAGTTCTGACGTACGCTCCCTTTATTTACATATTATATATATATATATATATATATATATATATATATATATATATATAAACACTTTGTACTACAACAAATTAATTTCATACTTGTAATTTAACTAAGACGTTTCATTATTCAATTAATCCAATTTTAATTGGATTAGTCAAATAATAAAATGTCTTAAAATTGTGTAAATTTAATCTGAAAAAATATCTATTATTATTAATATATATATATATATATATATATATATATATATATATATATATATATATTATAATAATATAATTAGCTAAAATGTATTGAAAAATAATTAAAAATCAAAAGATGTAGATATAATTTTTCAGTCAAAGAGCGATTAATTTTATCCTATTAGAAAATTATATTTAAAACAATTTTCTAAGTGTATATGTTTTTTTTTTATTTAAAGGGTTTATTTGACTATGGAAAATTATTTTAATTCGTAAGAAAAATCCCTTTCTCACATACATTATAAAATAATAGCATACTTATTAAAAACATATCAATTACAAATTAAATACTGAATAGCAAATCATAGATGAATATAACAATTAAATTATCACATTCCCATTATCAAAAAATGCACATTGAATTCATATAATATTTATTTCGAAAAAAAAATCAATATAAAATAATATCTAATATAGATTTGATAATGTTTTCCTTAATATATTATAAATTTTGCACTGTTTTTCCTATTTATACACGTTGTACAAATGGTAATATAATGATAATTACACTTAAGCGTTATATTATCCGAAAATATAGCCCCCCGTTCACAAATGCGTTCACAATGAGCACTCGCCGGGGGTATAAAGTGTAGTTTTTTTTTTTTTCATTTTTTTATTTTATTTTCGAGCGGTAAAAATAAGGTTCCGAACCTCTTTTAAACAATCCCCGTGTTAGCATAACCGCAATTTATGGTTCGCCGCCGCAAAGAAAGACACTTATTTTCTCTCACCCTTTCTGCACTTTTCCATTTTTTTTTCTCTCTCAGTTATTTTCTCTCGCTCTGATTCTTTTTTTTTCTTCTCGCGTGTACGTTTTTTTTTTTTTTGTGTGTGTTTTACAGTAGGTTTTCGCTTTACGTTAATTTAAACCTTATCGAATAATTATATGAATTATCTTTATTTTAATTGATATTATACACTTTTATTTAATTTGCACTGTTTGTTGGTTTGTCGGAGTAGATTTTTGTAATCAATTTTTCGAATATTTCTCAATATCTAATTAGTATGAAAATTTTGCATACTTGCTCATTCTCGATGACAATATAAGAATCAATTAACAGTTTCATAAAATAATTGATTAATTAGTGACAATTATTTTATTTAAATTTATTTATTTATAAATCATATCAGCTAGTTCTGTAAACAATTTGAATCATCTTATTTTTTGTATATTAATTTGACTGATTTTCGATATTATATAATATTTTTTCAGGTTATTTACCAATAGAAGTTTGAAAGTTTTATATAAAAAATAATTTAACAAAAAAATATTCATATGACAATATTAAATTATTTTTATTATACCTACACACACACACACAAACACACATATATGGTATATATATATATATATATATATATATATATATATATATATATATAATATTTTCCGCTACTTCTGTGATGGTTAAAATCAGCGTAGTCCCACTTCGTATCCTATCTTTTCCTTTTTATTCCTCTTAACGTTCTTCATCCTTTTTCTTCCTGCGTTTCTCTCTTTCGCATCCTTTTTTTCCGGTCTCGGAACCGTGCAACCCCCGTCTCTACGTTTCCGTGCAAATATATAAATTTGTTTCCCTTTTCAAATCTCGTTTACGACGCAAAAATATTTTCGCGAGGAACCTGGAGTGTTGTCGGGGGTAAGTTGTGCTTTCGAGCGCTGAAAAACGACTTTTCCAAATTCGTGCAACACCATCCACCCCCCCCCCCCCCGAAGACTTTTTTTCCTGACATATTAGACGGGCCGTTTAAAAAAGATTGAATTCATCCTCAACTCCCCCAGTCGTCGTCGTCGTCGTCGGTTTTACTCTAAGGGAAGGACAAGGGGGTACGTTGTTGTCGCCGAATAAACTCGTCTCGGAACGAACTCTAGGGGAACGATTTTTCCGATTGCTCGAATTAAACGCGAATTTATTTCAATTTCGCGTCACGAACCAAGTACCCTTCTCCCTTATTTCCTTTGGCACTTTTTCACGACCAAGAAAACGAACGTAACACGGGTGAACCCTAAAAAAAAACGAAAGCATCGAATAGATTTTTTAAGATTACAATTAAATCGTTACTGATTTAATCCAACAGACATTTCAAATTAAACATTATTTTAATTTATAAATAAATAAAAATCGGCTTATTGACTTTAGAAAACAGCGTATTTTTTTTTTCAATTCGCATATCTAACTAAATTAAATCGACACGTCCGCAAAGTTCCAATCCTGAGAGATGTCTTCGATCGGAAAACACTTTTTTTTTTATACCGCATTTTCGAAAGAGTTTGCCAATTAGCGAAAGACGCAGTGGCTCCAATTAAGTTCTATCCCGTAGTTTTTCTATCGGCGGATCGATTTTTGTCGTCGCTCTCGGGTTCTGGAAAATTGAATTTAAGTGGAAAAATGGAACGATTCCTGGAATGGGTAGGTTGTGGGGGTGGATTTGGGTGTTGCGCACTGAGGAAATGCACCGTGGACCGCAATAAAAACGCGTTCGAGTCTACGGTGCGCAATTACAGTGCCATTGTTATCGTTGTTGAGGCCAAATTGCCGTCTTTTCTCTCTTTCTGTCGTGCATATCTTTCATTCTATTTATATAAAATGTATTATAAGTAACAGTTTTAAAAAATCCCCGGAATATCCGGCCGCAAAGCCAATGATAAGCTAGTCCGCAAAAAAAAAGACAATTTCAATTTTTCGCCGTTGGCCCATTTCAATCTCTATAAAATCTCATTTATATTCCTTTTCCTATAAATGAAAAACAATGGAAGACTAATACTCGAATATCTCTTTTATATTTTTCTCAAATCAAAAAAAAATGACCATCTTGAAAAAGAAATAGAAAATAATGGAAAATTATATATATAAAATATACAGACTAATTATTAAAGATATAATTATATAATTTAAAAAAAGAGAAAGCACAACTAATGTTTAAAAAAAATCTTGGAAAATATTTTGAATGTATTTCTTCTGATATCCATGAGAAAGCAACTTCTAAAGCATTAATTGTAACATAAATAAACAATAACCTAAAAATAATAATTTTAATACATTATATAGTCGTGAAACTCGGTTATGTCTAATATATGATATATATTTAAATGCAACATTTTAATTCAGAATCTTTTCCAAAAAAAATCGATTTAAATAAAATGTTCTTTAAATTATCACTCTTATGCAATTACATACTCCACCCACCGACGCCGATAAAACTTTCAAAAGCAATCCCGAGAACTATTTTCCAAAGCTCTTTAAGCTCCTTTGTCGCATTTCAGTTTGGCACAAGATTCACAATAAACTTACATAATAGAAATCCTTACGATACTGAGAAAATCGCAAGCTCTTAGTTACCTTTATTACACGTATTTCATCGAATATAATTAATCATTTTGATTTTACTATTTTCATTTGAATTACAAACATAATAAATTATAAAACAGCTCCCAGAATTTTTTCAACGTACCATTCGTATACATATATACAATGTTGAAACGAATAATAAAAATTCCAGCAAACAGTTTTATATTTAAATTTCTCTGAAGAAATCCAAACCGAGGAGCGGCTTCAAAATGCATACCGAATGCTATCCGACGACTTTCAGCAAAATTTCAGCTTCAGACCGACTAAACGGTGATCCGCCTCATTAAAATGCGACGTTTATGGAAAATGTGCACCGGCACAAAGACTCGTCAATTTAAATATTAATCGCGTTAGAAGTTCACTTCAATCATAAAAATCTATTCATTTCTATATATATATATACATATATATATATATATATATATATATATATATATATATATATATTTAACATATTTTTTTTTTTGAAAATCATATAAAGTCCTTTTACGTTGTGTCATAGCGTTGCTGAAGTTTCTGAAAATATATCGCTATCTTAAATTTTCGATGCCATTGGATTCAGTTCGCCGCTGCATCAAACAAGATCGTTCATATTCAACGTCAAATCTTCAATTTCCAGTTGATTTATTCCCTTACTGTATCATCAGGGGAAATATTCTTCATAATAAATCCCTGTCGTAAAATTATATCGATATTTTTATTATTTTTCCTCAACACAATACATTTATATATATATATATATATATATATATATATATATATATATATATATATATATATTTCAGATGTTACGTCGTTCAAATGAAAATGCGCGACTGAAAAAAAAATAAATTGTGCGATAGCAAATAAAAAAATTCGTACTCGTATATGAGTAAATATACGAAATAATTAAAAAAAGGGATGACAGGGATGGTTAATCATAAAAATAAAATAAAATAAAGCAAAACGAGCGCGTTAAAGTCGCATTAACCGCGTAGGCTTTACTGTAATTTAACGAATTTACACAATGGCGGTAACGTGATCTGACACCATTAAACAAAACGAACGCGTATTTTGATATTAAATAAAATCATTTTTGTATTAATATATATATATATGTGTGTGTGTGTGTGTGTGTGTATTTTGAAAAATACACATACATAGTATATGACTATAAAACATTATATAAGTGAGAAATCAGCCAAAATAACATATTATAACATTTTTATTATGATTATATTTATTTTGTGTATGTGAAATGAGATATTTATTAAAACATTATTCCATATAAACATGTTATACGTAGTTTATAAAAAAAATATAAAATAAATATTTCAAAAAATAAATTCAGAAAAAAATAATATATATATATATATATATATATATATATATATAAAGTAGAATGTTAAAATGTTTTTATATGGGTAAAATTCGATATTAAATTAATAAAAAAAAGTTTATATATTTATCAATTGATAAAAGAAACTTAAAAAAATCATATTTCAAGTTATTAAAACATATTCATTAATGTGATATATTTAATAATTAACTTTTATTTTGTAAAGTATATTTAAAAAAAAATCATTTTTTAAGTATAATATATCGTGTTCCCTGTGTTTATATAATATAATAAAAATTTACGTACACATTCTATATGCACCCCATACACGTTCATAAAAACGTATAACGCGCAATTAAACCGGTTAATGGTCGTACATCGAACATCAAAGTAAATAGTTAAACGATCGTAAATCTCGAATACGTTTCCAAAAAAAAAAAAAAAAAAAAAAAAAAAAAAAAAAAAAAAAAAAAAAAAAACGTTGATTGGTAAAGTCTGATTAAATTTTTGATACCTATACAAAAAAAATGAACATTCATACGATGATTCGCATTTCTGAAGTAATTTAAATATTTTCAGCACATTTATATATTTTTTTATTTATTTTTTTAGTAATAATATTAATAATTCAGAATAACTACAATAATTTATCTAAGTGCAAAACCATTATTATTCAGCAATATGAAGAATTACTATTTAGCATAATTCAAAACCACTTAATATATGTAAGAAAAATAAAATATTAATCTATGAAATAATCTTTATTATCTACATTACAAATATATATTCTTGTAAATATTATTATTAATAATATTTATTGATTAATAAAAATATTGTATTTAACAGAAAGCAGTCACAAAATCAATTTACTATTTAATATTATTATATTTTTCCTTGATCTGATATTAATATTAAATTATATTTATTTTCAGAATTTTTCCGAAGAAAACAGACATTTTCTGCTTTAAATGGTCTTCATTCGAAACTAATTAAATATATTTTAAATAAATTTCAAAAAAAATCGCCAAACGAAAAGAATGAAAGCGCACTAATTACATTATACGGAATAAAGACTAAACCTATTTCATGAGAGCTTGAAAGTCGTTTTTATTTTTATTTTTTTTTATCGTGTTATTTCAGAAACAAAAGCTCGAAAATTATAACAAAGGGAAATTTCTTTAGCGAAAAAATTTAAAATAATTTAAAAAAAATACGACTTTTCGGTTATATTTTCAAAACGGCAACATAATTAACGTTTTTATAATCGTAAATATTAGTATATATTTTTTACATACAAACAGAACACTATATATATATATATATTTGTTTAATATTTTATAATTAATCATTTAACGATTATGTAAAATAAAAATACAAGTAATTGTTATTAAAACGAATTCAACAAAAAGTGATTCGACGTATCGAGATAATAAAGACTAAACATATTAATTAATCAAAGTCATTTTAATAATTAAATTATATCCGCGCGCACGTGTGTGTGTGTGTGTGTGTACCGTCGATTAATCAACTTACGTTTCGGTAGCTTTCGAAATGTTCTACCAATTTCGTGTAATATTCGACCGGC
Source organism: Leptonema lineaticorne (assembly GCA_024500535.1). Taxonomy (NCBI): domain Eukaryota; kingdom Metazoa; phylum Arthropoda; class Insecta; order Trichoptera; family Hydropsychidae; genus Leptonema; species Leptonema lineaticorne. Next base: position 7,667,037 of record JANIJI010000021.1, read on the forward strand.
TTAATAATACAACAACGGCGAATTTACGCGTTAATTACGACGCATAAATCAAATATTTACACTTTTGCGACGTCGTAAAGCTGTATTCGAACGTTCGTTAAAAAAATCCATTGTCACCCAGTGAAATTTTTCATCTTTTCCTAACTCTCGTATATATATATATATATATATATATATATATATATATATATATATATATATATATATATATATATATATATATATATATAAACAAAAAATGGTGTTAAAATTCGATACAACGAAAGAGTTGAATCGATATAAATTTTTCAATTGTGTTCATTGTTAATAAAAATATTTTTTTTTATAAATGGTATATTATTTTAAACTGGATTTTCTGAATACGGACCGCGGTACGCGATTTAAAATTATCTGCGGTCTACAAATTATTATATAACTTGTATGAAAAGTAAAATAAAAAAAATAATTTTTCAATATATAAATAAAGTTTTATAAAAATTTAAATGGGTTATTATATTTAACTCGTTCTATTTTCATAAATTAATTATTTAAAAATAATTAAATTTTAAAATATTTTTAAACAAAATCGAATTCTTTGAAAAATAAACATTTTGTAGAGAAATTATATACATCTTTCTCTCTTATTATATAATAATTATTTCATAACTATTTTTAATTGATTTATTATATTAATATTTAAACAATATATAAATGTGTATATCTGTGTATAAATTTATATATATTGATAAAATATTCATTGTCTATTTTAATTATTGGTCTTCCTTCTTCTATCTTCACAATATATTATATTTATAAAATTTATATACACAAATATTTTGATGATAGAATATATAAATTTATCAAATAATATATTGTATTTCGTAGAATTTTCATTAAAACCCATCGCTTGAATCGAACCTGTCACGTGATGTACTTACAAATATATCGATAGTGTATATCGAAATTTTGCACGATGAGTGTGAAAATGACACGACCGTCCACTCATTCTTAAATTGTGTACGAGTTTGCTTAAAATTTTCACAGCAGTGTCACTCCGTTGTACATTCAATTTTTAAAGCAAACCGTCCAGGACCGGTTCAAGTGGTTTTCTGTGTACGTGCACGGAGATTTTGCACGGTCTAATAAAACCATTCGGAGCGTCGTATCGTCGACATCGAAAGGGTTGAGAACCCCTGTATACCGTTCCGCATAGAGTACGGTTCCAACACAGTGATTGACCACGTGCAGGAGAACAGACTTGAAAGAAGCACAAAACTTTTAGAATAAAAATAGACACAACCGAGTGGTGCGGTATCGAGATCAGGGTTGTTATTTTTTAATTCACCATTTTTATATTTAAAATTATTTTTACTCTTATATATTATAATTAAGAAATAAATTTATACTGAAAAATGACAATATATTATAATAATTTTCACTTGAAAATGTATGAATTGTGTTAAAATTAAAGCCTATCTATTATGGCCAATCTTTTACCTCTCGTATGCCAATTTCTTTAATTTCAAATTCAGACGTACCACAAAATTTCAGTTTAGATGGATATTTTGCAGATTTTCTCACAAAAAAAATGATTTCTTGAGAGTATCACTATTATCTCTAGAATATAATGCGCTACATATTGACCAACCCTGCATTAAATGTTTTATGTTTATAGATTACAAACTAATATTTAACAAGTAACGTTTTATTTTCAATTGAAAACTTTATAGTTTTTACTAGTAATTTCACATTTTTAATATAACATAACATAATATCAAAATGAAAATGTAATTATAGAATTTCCCATAATTTCATTTACTTCCTATTAAATTATTCTAATTATATAAAATAAATATTGAAGAAAATTGTAAATTTTTGATAGAAAAAAAGTAAATAATATTAAATCTCTCGAAGAATTTAAATCAATTAAAGTGTATTTAACTTTATAGTCTGACAAAAAAATATTCTAAAACAAATCTTTTCATTTAGAAACCGTTTTCTATATAAATTCTCATCAAAAATTTCTAAAAATGAATTTAAATATACAATAAAAATATTTACTAATACAGTCGTAATTTGTATCATTTTTATCCATTATTCATCAAAAATATAAAAACAATCAATATATAATAATAATTATTATTAATGAACGGAAACAATATATACTCGGTTTTACATTGTAATTTATATAATATTAAACACGATCGCATTTCTTCCGGCTCCTGTTTCTGATCCTCAACCCTGGAAACGGGAGAAACGTATAACCGGATAAGGGACCAGAAGTGAGGGGTCTGAGCCGTCTGACGTTTACGAGGGGTGTCTCCAATGTATATAAAAACCCTTCGGTGTCCCGGAGTTGAAGGCAATAAAAAGGGAATAAGCACTCGACTGACTCGATTGCTTTTTTCTTATCTCTCATACGAATACGAATACATTCTACCAGCTATATTATCAACGACTGACCCATTCGTGCCTTCAATACTTTCTAGAAAATTATACCCTCATTTTTTTTTCTTAAAATCATGTATATTTGTCTCATTTTAATCCTATATATATTTATATATATATACTAAAAAAAAACGACCCTCTGATTTAATACGACTAACTAATTTATTAGTCTATATATATATATAAAACATATAAAATTTATGTTCAGATTCTTAACGAAACTTCACGTGCAGAGATTTCACGATAGCAACATAAAATTAACGATCGCCTAGAAACAATTTGTATTTTCAAACACTCCAACATCGAAAGTATATTTAAGCAGTTGCATACATTAAACGTTAATTTGTTTAATCTTAATGGGGAACTTCAGCAAAATTCCATTTGCATCGTTGCTAATTTTAACACTGAAAACGTTATCTTACAGCGTTCAAATGAATTTCATTATAGTTCGCAAAATACACGATATAATTTATACTATCATAAATACATTATATTATATATTTTATAATATAATACGAATACATATATTTTTAATTCATCAATATATATATATATATATATATATATATATATATATATAATCGTCGAAAAATGAATGAGAATATAAATTATAATACTGTTAATCTCCTTAATCAGCGGTTAAAATGATCGTTTTAAAAAATAATTATATATAATATAATATAAAAATATTAAACAATAGACTCTTATAAAGTATACTTATGTCACTTTTCATTATGAATTCGTACTCTATTTTTTTTTTCATTGTTCTTCATTTTTATTTACCGCAAAAATGTCACTCTGAAGCACGCAAAGAAAACCGTAAATTTTTAATGACCGCATTTTCACGTACATAATACGCCTTTTTTGTACGAAATAAAATTAGAAGTATAAAAAAAAACAAGAAAGAATTATCAACGTGAAATTTACAAACGAATTCGAATAATGGAATTATAATGATATTAATTAGTACGCGTCATTATCATAAATAGGGATGCTGCATCAGCTTTCCCTTTTAATTATATTATATTAAATTATAAAAATATTATTTCGAAATTGATAATACTATAATATATATATATATAAAATGTAGATTTGATCAAGAAAAATTATATAAATAAAACTTGAGAATTAAATAATCATAAGATTTAATATCAAAAGCTTATAAAACTAATACTGAATTTCAACGTAATTAAAAAAATCCGCCTCTATCAATATTTATATATTAAATATTCATTTTTCCAATTTTCTAAGATGCAAATCGAGTATTCTTAAAAATTATCAGTTTTTAATTTATAATTTAAAATTTGAATTATCAAGTGTCGAACTCGAGAACAGTGAACGTGGAAAATTCACTGAAGTCGTCGAGAAAATGTACACATATCGTGTGGAAAAACTGAAAACATGCAAGATAATACAAGCACTAGAGATACGAGAATATAGCGTAATTTGTTATATGTCGCGGAACCGAAATGCTAGATTTTTCTTTCGGCTTTAAAAGCAAAAGTGAGAAACGAAATGAGATAGAAGAAAAAAAAGAAAAATGAAAATACAGGGTTGCGATTGTGAAACGTCGAAATATAAAAGAAAATCTGAGTGGTTTAAAGGAAAATTCAGAATTTTTCTTTTCACTATTATTTTTTTAAAATTTCATACATATTATTTTTTACTGATATATAACCATAATATAGTAATTATAAATAAATCATTTTTAACCTTTATTTAATACCCAAGTATATATTTTTTTAGTAAAACATCATCAAATATCAATTGCAGATTTGAATCCTTACTGAATTACTTCAGAAAAAAATTTCATTCTTCAGGAACTATCTGTATTTGTTAAAAAAAATAATTATAGTTCTAAATATTACTAGAAAATAAATGTAAATACAGTATAAATATAATTGTTTACCATACTACTATTCAAATATATAAAAATTAAAGTAATAGAATAGTAAATCTTTATATTACTATTTTTTTTTAATACATGAAAAATATTATTTTAAAGTGTAGTATTGTAAGATAATGTGGTTCTCTTACATTGAACTTAAATAAAAAAAAACCAATATATTGATAGTTTTCTTAGTGAACATTGAATTTATACTCCATAACCCTGATGACAAAAGTCGATCGTCTAAAAGGGGACAAAAGTAAAAAAAAAGAATAAAGAGGAAAGGATACTGAAAAAAAAAAAAATAAAATAAAATCAGCGGTCCATATTCAGCTGAAAAAAAAAGACTAAAATTTTCCTTGCCCCCCCCCCAGCTTTCTTCCCGCCTCCACACGACACACAACACATTGTTATTACTCCGGTAAAATTAGACGTTTTTGATGATTTTTTTATATCGTGAAATTTCTTTCTGGAAATATATTCTACATATCGAGTTGAACGAGGATCAGAAGAGTTCCCACCTCCAAAGAGGGAGCTTCCCTCCGAAAATCACGAAAAACCTCCAAAAATTCGACCGTTTTTGAGTTTTCCGGATTTATCTCAAAAACCATAATTCGGATTGAAAAAGTGTCAATGAATAAAATATTGCTCATAAAATTCTACATTTAAAATGTTATATTAATAATTTGCGTAATTGCCACTGGTTTTCTGTAAAAAGTGCTCGAAAATAGGCCTAAAATGGACCTCTCGGCCAAAAATTTTCGTTGCGCGGTTTTGGTAACGATTATCTCAAAACAGATTGATTTTACGGGGGTATCGAAGAGGAAAAAAGTTGTAGAGCAAATCCTGCTCTATAATAATCACTTATTATATTTTAAGTTAATTGTTTGAGTTTTTTCAAAATTTGAGTTTTCCCGATTTTGATCCGACGTTTTTGCACGGTAGTCTGGCAGTTAAATGGATTTTTTAATGATAAAAATATCGATATCCTGAAATTTCTTTCTGAAAACGCATTTAAAATAACAAGCTGTAATTGAATACGAAAAGTTACACCCTCCAAAGAGGGAGCTTCCTCTTATATTTACCGAAAACCACCCAAAATTTGACTTTTTTTCAGTTTTTCGCTTACAACTTAGAAACTATTACTCAAATTGAAAAGATGTTCAAAGACAAAATATTTCTTATAAAATTCTTCATTAAAAATGTTCTATTCATAATTTGCGTAATTGCGTTAATTTTCTCTAGAAAAGCCCTCAAAGTAGAGGATGCCGCGTTGACAACAGGGGTGTTTTTAGAGGTTTCGACAAATATCTCGAAACCTATCAACTAGCGCCCAATATTTCTTCATATATCGTAAAGAACATGATTTTTGCTATTGGCTAATTATAATTTACTTTATTTTAACTTAGGATATTACATTTTTTTTGGCGCTTAAATTTGAGCATTTTTTTCGCGATTGCACATTGTACGCGTAAAACTTCGTTCAATTTTGGACTTACTACCTGCTCAGGGATTTGTAATCCTTTTATATTTAAGAATGCATTCGTAACTAATTTTAGAAAGATAAAAAATATTTTTTTTCAATATTAATTTTTGAAATATATATTTAGGTAGATTTTTTTTATAATATTTATTTCAAATATAATACTTCTAAAATATAATTTTGTTATATTTTATTATTTTCATACTAATATACATTAATTTCTTTAGTTTATAATGAATTAGTAAAAAAAATATATTTTGATTAAAAAATGTTGGAAATTTTAAATATTATTTATAATTCTCGCATAGAAACTGAGAGACCTAAACTTTTTGTCGAATGCCATGATACCTGCGCGCGTACAGTTATAAACCCCTGAGCTAAGGGACTAGTTGCCTTTTTCATACAATAGACTTGGATTTTTTTTGAAAAGATAGTTTTACAATCTTTTCAAGAATTCGTAAACAATAAAATGTTAACGTAATTATTTCTTCTTCCTTAGGTCTTTCAAATTTTTATTTATGACTTACAAAAACTACAAACTGTTTTATTTACAAAATATGCGGAAACCACTGTATTGAAACCTTTTGTAGAATAAAGTAAATACTTATGTTCATTCACGCCCAGAGAAAATATTTTTTTATTTATAAAAAAATTGTGAATATTCTTGGATTTACCATTAACGATACAAATGTTCACGAGTAATTTTTTAACCGCTTTTGGTAATTATTTTTGGTAAAAAATATTAGGTGAAAAAAATCAAATATAATAATAATTATTACCTATTTTTTCTCTAGTATTTTTATAAAATCATTTACTTTCATATTCTTATAAATTTAAAAAACTTAAGAAATATATTATACATTAAAACTTTATATATAGCATTAATTTTTATATTTCTCGAAGATATAAAAAAATATAAAAATAGAATAAAAATTATAACAATAGGATTATTATAGCTTAGATTACATTTTATATTTTTTTTATTTATTAAAACCTTCAATTAGCTTCAAATTAAAGAATTAAGCAAAATAATAATTTGACTTAACCAAATAGCAATATAAAGTTTATTAAAAAAATAAACAATTCTTTCTTTTGAATAATTAAATTAAAATAATTTATTTTTTATGTGAAATATTTTCGATTTTTTCGGAAGTTACAAAGAAACCAACAGAAGATTTTATTGCCTACAATATTCGTCTTTGTTATGGTTGTAAAGATATCTTTTGGAAACGCCTTTTAAAGTGAATAGACTAATATAACAATGAACGGGTACTGCGTAGAATGTCCAAAATTGAACGAAGTTTTATGCGTACAATGTGCAATCGCGAAAAAAATGCTCAAATTTAAGCGCCAAAAAAAATGTAATATCCTAAGTTAAAATAAAGTAAATTATAATTAGCCAATAGCAAAAATCATGTTCTTTACGATATATGAAGAAATATTGGGCGCTAGTTGATAGGTTTCGAGATATTTGTCGAAACCTCTAAAAACACCCCTGTTGTCAACGCGGCATCCTCTACTTTGAGGGCTTTTCTAGAGAAAATTAACGCAATTACGCAAATTATGAATAGAACATTTTTAATGAAGAATTTTATAAGGAATATTTTGTCTTTGAACATCTTTTCAATTTGAGTAATAGTTTCTAAGTTGTAAGCGAAAAACTGAAAAAAAGTCAAATTTTGGGTGGTTTTCGGTAAATATAAGAGGAAGCTCCCTCTTTGGAGGGTGTAACTTTTCGTATTCAATTACAGCTCGTTATTTTAAATGCGTTTTCAGAAAGAAATTTCAGGATATCGATATTTTTATCATTAAAAAATCCATTTAACTGCCAGACTACCGTGCAAAAACGTCGGATCAAAATCGGGAAAACTCAAATTTTGAAAAAACTCAAACAATTAACTTAAAATATAATAAGTGATTATTATAGAGCAGGATTTGCTCTACAACTTTTTTCCTCTTCGATACCCCCGTAAAATCAATCTGTTTTGAGATAATCGTTACCAAAACCGCGCAACGAAAATTTTTGGCCGAGAGGTCCATTTTAGGCCTATTTTCGAGCACTTTTTACAGAAAACCAGTGGCAATTACGCAAATTATTAATATAACATTTTAAATGTAGAATTTTATGAGCAATATTTTATTCATTGACACTTTTTCAATCCAAATTATGGTTTTTGAGATAAATCCGGAAAACTCAAAAACGGTCGAATTTTTGGAGGTTTTTCGTGATTTTCGGAGGGAAGCTCCCTCTTTGGAGGTGGGAACTCTTCTGATCCTCGTTCAACTCGATATGTAGAATATATTTCCAGAAAGAAATTTCACGATATAAAAAAATCATCAAAAACGTCTAATTTTACCGGAGTATATTTCCAACGATCGGAAGTGCTCGCAGGAAATTGTTTCCCCTGGTCCTTGTCGAAGGTTCTGCCACTCTATGTACGTCTCACACCATGAACGATTTGCAGAGCGCCAATCCCCTCGATCCCTCATTCTTCATGGGGAATAATACAGTTTTCTTTTTCTTTTTTTTTTTCTTTTTAGTCACTTTTGTAGGAAAGTGTGTGTCTAAAAAAAAAATGCTTCACACTCGGCGTGATTCATGTTCGAATCGAGGAATTGCACGTGCTCTCAACGACTGGTTCACGCTTCAGTTAAATTCAAATGTGAAATGAGTTACAAAATACACACATGTAAATAAATATAATATATATATATATATATATATATATATATATATATATATATATATATATATAAATTGCAAAAGCAAAATATAGAGAATATTTTTGAACGGCAACTCTCAAGTTTCCACTTGTGATCGAACACTTGTAATCACTGAAATCATGCCAACGTTTAATTTGAACGTAGATTCTTTTTTTATTTTTATCTTTTAATTCTTCAAAAATAAAATACAATATTTTATATTTTTTATTATTGTATAAAAATATATTAAATTATTTTTTTTTATATAATATTCATTAAGAACATGAATTATCTCCTGTAATCTCTCAAAAAGTCTTTAATTAGTTCAAATTTTTAAACTCTTTAACTAATATTTTCATTTGATTAATTGTTAACATATATATTATATTATAAATAGTATATAATATAATAGAATATTTACTAACAAATTTACGAAAAATTATCATATTATAATTACGGTAATATCTTTTACATAAAAAATTCTTTTTGAAATATTATCGTTTAGATCAAAATATTATTATAAAAATTTATAAAAAATATGGAATTTCTTTTTGTATATTTTAATGACGTCTTTCAAATACATATAAATATACAATAATATTTATTTAAAAAAAATACGATTTATGTATATTTTATCTTTTTTATACAAAATCGAAACGTCGCAAACCGAAATATTTTCAATATATATATATATATATATATATATATATATATATATATATATATATATATATATATATATATATATATATATATATATATATATATATATATATACTTTGCTGACGTAATGCAAACATAAATTGTTTTAAAAAGCTCTTTCGAAAGTTCAAACGCCGACACTTTTTTTTTCAATCCCCATCTCCCGTGCCGCACTATCAATGATGTAACGCCTAGAGAAAGATTTTCGCCGCGCAAAATTGAGACAAAAGGTCGAATCAGAAACTCGATGAAAATTAAACGACTATGACCCACATTCTGACTCTGAAAACTTTCTTTTTTTTTTTTCATCTCTTTTTCACGCCCCGAGGACAAAACTGAAAAGGTCACCGAAGTATGAGGAGCATGGGATGATTCCGGGTTATGCTTACGTGGCTTATTCGCTCGTGAGCCACTTCAGCACCGACTTCCAAACCAAAGTGCGATGGATATTTGAGATGTCTGCATAATTTACGACGTGTTTTTCACGGATAAAACTACCATCCTGTATATCCATTATATATATCGTGCAACATCTGAGATTCGACGGCGGTGGATTCGTATGAGGTTTTCTTTTTTTTTTTTTTTCATTTTCGTTTGACTTTCCACGTGAAACGGGTCCATGACCGCTTGAGTCTGCAAAAATCAATGTTGATTTTACTTCGGGCTCGATTTTTATTACCCTCTTTGAAGAGACGTATGCTTTTACAGCGGTACGATTTTTTTTTTGATATCTTTTTATATGTTCTTCTAGTTTTGTGATTTTTTTTTTACCAACCACTAGTGAAATTACTAAGCATTGTTCAATGATACGTTATCCATTGTCAATAATGATTCCACTTATATTTCTATTTGTAATCTAATATTATTATATTGTAATAAAAAAAATATTTTTTAAATTTTTTAATATTTAATTCATTGACCTTAAATTTCATGAATAGATATATATAGACGAAAACCGAATAGGAATAAAGAACGACTTGTCCAAAACGGAGTTGTAAATTATGGCCAGGGTGGCAACAGGGTGGACATTAAGGAAGAATTGTAATGGGACTTTAATATCAAAAAAAAAATGAAATAGAAATCTTTTTATTTATACATTTTCATCTTAACTGCAAAATCATTAGGGCTTTATTTATGCAAAAGGGGATGATTAAATTTTAAGTTGTATATCGCCGTCAAAATATAACTGAAATCGTAAAAAAAATAATACTATACTATAATTTATAAGAAATATAAAGTGAAGGAAAAGTTTAAAATAACGAAAAGTAAACTTACAAAACTGTAATATTAACGGATTCAATGTCTTGCGAAATAACAATATTGTGTTCAGCGTTGAGAGTTTTTAACTTTAAAACTTAAATAAAATTGAACATATAAAATATATTTATATTATAAATATATATAAAAATAAACTAAATATAAGACTACTTAATCCTTTCTACAGAATTAAATATTCTTATATATAATATTAAAAAAATATATCAAAAAACATATTTAAGAAACTGGTATAAATCATTCATTAGAATAAAATCAAATATATAATTAAACAACAATAACATGTCGCTTAATTTGTATTTGAACTTGTAGCATTTAATTGATTTTCATTTTATTTCAAAATGAAAGAAAACCGTTCTCCATTGAAAATTACACTTGGCGCCAGACTGCTTCGCCAAAGAAAATTACATTACTTCATTTCCCTTGTCTTCGTGGAGAAAATCCTTACAGACTTAAGTTTTTACACGATCGAAGCTTAATTCTGACAAAGGATTTCACAATTCAAATATTAATTTGGTTATTTTCTCCCTTTTTGATAAAGAGAACTTTCATTAAAACTTTTTCCTTTGAAAAATTATTTCAGGAATATATGATTACCACATACATAATATATAACATTCGTTCATACAAATATATGTGTATATTTCAACAATTATCTGACATTTGTAATGCCAATTAAAATAACAAAAATAAAATATAATCTATACAATGTTTATTTCCACTTTAATAAATTTTTTACGACCAATATTAAAAAAAAACAAAGTTATTTTTATTTTTTTGAAATTTATTAATAAAAACTATAATATATAAAAACTATTTTAATAAAAACATCGATAACACGATAAACGAAATACATGTAATATTAATTTATGGAAAATGTAGTCTTTCGTATGATCTGTTTTTATTACTGCCCACCCGTAATACTTTTGGTATATATCTGGGCGTAAATGCATCCATAGGCTTATTTATTTCGTCTAAACCCAATTCGAAGAATCTTCTTTTAGCATCTAAAGGTCGCGTATTAAATTTAACCTTGTATATTCTTTCCCAATCGTAAATTTCTGGCATCGCGTGATGTTTATGTCTATTAGATGCCATACGCTTATAGAATTGCTCGAGCCATTGTCTTTTTTCATTTCCTTGAATTTCAGAAATTATTTTTGCCTTTCTAAGCAAACACGGTTTCATAATTGTATTTTCTCTTTCTTTCGGTGCATTTAAATAGTATTGTAAAAGTATTTTAAGGACATTTTCATTAAATCCAATGACTTTTCCGTTTTCAACACTGTCAAATAATTTCATTGGCTGAGTCGCAAAACAAATATTTTTAATATCCTCATTGTATATATGTTCAGAGAAGAACACAATTGTATTTAATTGATAGGTATAAAAAGACCAAAATTGACCATTGGTAATAACAGTTTGCGTGCTCAATGGATAAGTAAGCTCGTTATATGTGGTAAATCCTTGATAACAAGCTTGAGTATACGCCCAGCTATAACTCGATAAAATACCATTACTATGCAAATTTTCTATGTTTTCTTCTTCGCTATATGATTTAGGGGTATCAACAAGATATTCCCGAGGATAGAACGATATTAAACCAAACTCGCCTCTATCACCAGTCCAAAATCCTGCAATTAAAAAAAAATAAAAATAACAAAGTGAATAAAATAATACACAAAATTGATTATTTAAATATTCTAACCTGGTATGCAAGTTCCATGACGACGTTCTTCTTTAAAACCTAAAGCAATAGGCTCATATTTATTGAACGGAACATCATATTCGAGCTTACTTAATTCGTCATTTGTCAATAACGGTTCCAATGGCAATTCATTGCGAAGAGTTAATAATGGTCTACCTATTTTAAAAAGTAATATTTTTTCACACTGTAAAATTCCAAAATAAAATATTTTAAAGTCATACCTAAAAATTGCAGCGCCCTGTCGTATGGTTCATTAGCTTTTTCTTTGTTATAACATCGAGTATAAATAAAATTTTTAATTTCAACAGGTTTATCCATACCTCCAACAAACCAAAAAGCTTCGATTTGTGGATCAACATCAACCTAATTTTTTTAAATTGGCAGAAATACAATTATTAATAAATAAAGGTGAGAATATATATATATATATATATATATATATATATATATATATATATATATATATATATATATATATATATAGGAGTATGTGTATGTATATACAATTAACCTGAGATTCTATAATGTGTGGAATATTACTTGATAAATAGTTAACAATTATTCTATTTAATTGATTTACAAGAGACTTTGTTAAAATAAGTTCTTGAGATTTTTTGTCGACATCTGTATCTCTTCTACAAAAAATGAAATTAATGTTAGAAAATCAATATAAAATAACACACCATTTAATTATAAAAACTTACTGAAATCCAAAATATTCTGCTACAATAGCATCTTCAATTTGAGTGCGTAATTGCTGCGCGTGATATTCGGCCGCGGCGGCGAGTGGCAAATAATAATCTGGTAATCCATCTTTTGCAATTAACTGAGTTTTAGTAAAATGTTGAATCGGTGTTAACGATTGTATTGGTAAATTTCCATAATGCAGCATGAAAGTTCTAAAACCGTAGAACCTATAAACAACGAAAAAAATAAATATCGTTTTCATTTTTAGTATGTAAATGATAATTTCAGCACCTTTTTCACAATAAATAGCGTTTAAGCTGTCGATAAAAACAAATTTATGAAAATTTAAAATACCTGGGCATGTTGATTTTAATCATCTTCTCTTCGACTGTGGCTACATTTTTAACCATATCTATTTTTTCTTGATGACTACGACGAACTTTTCCGCGGGTCGTTTGATCGATGATCGGCGGATATTTGACCTCGACATCAGTTTGACTCTTCACTATTTCCGAACTTGAAGACTTGAAGTTGAAACGATCCAAAACGGAGATCGGAACCGGATCGGTGGCCGAATTCGAACTCGTCGACTGAACGGTCGCGGAATATCGCCGAGCTCCACAAACCGTTCTTTCGACCGACTTCAACTGCAGCAGGAAGCGCGACATCGTCAGCTTCTTCCCTTCGCCGATATATGCAACGAGGCTTGCACAATTATTAGGTTATGTGCGTCTATATAGAATTCGATATTTGACACTCACTGTGACCAACAATCGTTTCGATAACCACTACCAACATTATAAAACATAAATAAATAAATTTGTATGTTTCTTCATAAATTAAAAAAATGTATATTTTTCCAACCAAAAAAATGTACTAAGCTTTTACTGAGCCTATTTTTTTTTTGAATTCAACTATTTTCAGTATTTTTAATATTTTTCTAACTATCTCTAAAACCTCCTTATTTATAATTTTATCGATTCAAAATATTCTAAGCATTCTCCAGTAACACGTTTTTTGGTTCCAGGATATAGTATAATTATTTCAGTAACATATAAAAGAATGAGAAAAACGTAATTCCTAGTATACTATCTTCTCTAAAAATCTACATGACTAACGAGAAAACAAAACGGGCCCTCGGTTCGAAACATTTCTTAAATAAGTAGAAGATATCACAAAATCTCTCCATCTTCACAATGCGACAATCAACTTATTATTAAAGATATTTTATTTTCGATATAAAAATATCAATTGGTATATTTATGTAATTTTTTTTAATGTCATTATATAAAATATAGTCATAAATAAATTTTAAAAATAATGTAGATTCTTTTATATGCGTGTATAATAAAATTTGTATGTTGGCAAGCCTGGAAAACGTTGACGTTTGACGGCGACGTGCAGTCCGGCACAGAGTGGAGTATTTAATTTGAGGAGACGGAATCGTGGGGACGGTGAAACGATGTCGCAATTAGTGCGTCGTCAGGATTTACCGCCCCCGGGTGGCTATCAGCGAATCCCGTGGGTGCGACAACCGCCCAAACCCTATTTTAACAGTACGTCTTTTTCGATCGTATTACATAATTACTTTTTAAAAAACATTTCGTGTCGTTCTTTATATTTTCACTATTTTTCCATGACATGTTACCGATTGCATTCTCGAAGATTTTGAAACTGAAATCAAATACTTATTTATGTCAAACTTTTATATTTTCCTCTCTTTATTTTTGTTAAATATAATAAAGGTAAAATAAAATTATATTTGTAATTTAAAATATATATGAAAATATTTATTTAGATGAAATTTTATTCATGAAAAATAACAATCTTTTAAAACTAAATCAAAAAAACTACCATTATTGTAATGCATAAATCATTTTGAAGTATTATTTCTCATCTAATTAAATATGATTCGAATTTTTTTTTCATTAATAAATGAAAAATATATCCGATTTATAGAAAGAAACTTTGAGAAATGCGATATATACATTATTTATTTCCTCATTTCATATCATTTCGTTTTTAAAATTATTATTTAAGTTTTTCACCAATTTCACATTTTTTTAAGGTTATACATTATTTGGCGGCTTGGCCGCTATGACCGCATTCGGTCTCTATTTTTATGATAAATGTCAACTGAGAATAAAAAATGAACGTATAGAGATGCGATCGTCGGCTCTAGCCGTATTTCCACTGCTGTTAGCAGAGCGCGATAGAGAACACTTGAAACGTCTTCGTCTCAATCGCGAATTCGAAACCAAACTTATGAAGGACGTCGAAGGATGGAAGGTTGTACATGATGTTTTCAAATATGTTATTTGCGATTTGAAATATTCTAATAATCTAATTATTACAGGTCGGTACATTATACGGCGAGCCCATTTACAAAACTATCGATCCTGATTCATTTCAAAATCCTACGTTTGACGAATATTACAGTCATACAAATCCTAAAGAATCTTCGAGAGTTAGTAAAATTAGACACACTATGTAAAAATGTCGCAATTTTATCATGTTTTTTCTTTATTTTAATATAATTAGCTAAAATTAAATATAAAATTACAAGGAAATATATAGATTTTTTTTAATCTTATTTAACCTTTATTTAACAATTTTACATATTACATATTTATTTGGAAAATGAGTCACTTTTATTAAACTATATTTAATCGTATATGGATAAACATGTAAGAATATGAATGATCAATGCATGGTTACGGTACTTCACACTAAACTTTTTAATATAAACAAATTAAAATAATATTACAGATTTAGTTTATTTACAATCAATTGCTATGATTTATTTTGAGTTCATTTTAATATTGAAAAACAAGGTCTAAAAAAGAATCCATTTTTGTATAAAAATTTATTGTATGCATTAATTAATTACTATATAATTTTTATTTAAATACTTATTTTAGTCATACTTAACACTAGAACTATGAATAGCTGCTTTTTAAGTAATTGATTTTTAATCAGTAAAATATTCTAATTTGATATATTGATTCGTGCACATATAACAGAATTAATTTTAAGGAAAATGAAACTTTTATTTTATTCACAATTTTAGACTAGATATTTTAAAGCATGACAATATGTTTTCATCGATATTTTTGATTTGATTTTCATAACAAAAGATTCTTAAAATTCAAAAACATACATTTTGTTTTGCTGTTTATTTTAAATTCCACTCATTATAACAAAATTGAAAATAATGAACATTATTTAGGAACACCACTTTCTGCACTACATTTTCTTACCATTTTGTCTAATATTTACTTTGAATTGAAATTTATTGTAAAATATGTTTTCAGATAATGATCTGTTTTGGTTTTAATGTTATAAGTTATATTTCAAACTAATTAGAAATACTTTTTGATTGGTTCACTTTTATATGTATTATCAGGATAAAAGTTATTTTTCTTATATATTACAGATGAAAATAGTGGTAAAACTTTTATTTTGCACAGTTCTTCTTTACCCTAGTAGTTAAATATTACTTTTAGAAGTAGTAAATGGTTAAATTAGTTTAAAAACTCTTTTTCATTATTTTATATGAGAATCCAGTCTTGCAATTATGAAACAATATTTATTATTTTTTACAAAATAATCCATAATAATATAAAATTATAAAAAAATATATTTAACGCAATTTTTCAAAAAATAAATCTAGTATGATTTTAGCTATTTATAGTTATGTAATATTATTTGCAAAATTATGAAACTTATATTACCAAGCATATTTCAAATACTCTACAGGTTTAAAAAAAATCCAATATATTGTTATAATATTTTCATACAAATAAATTCAGAAAATCATTTTATTAAAAAAATATAAAAAAGTTAGAACTAACAATTTCGACCAGTTAGTAGTTAAAATATTAAACAAGCAATTAAGGCACTAAATTATGTTTGTAAAAACTAAGCATAATAAAGTATTCCAATATCTAGTTTTAAAAGTATCGCAAAGCACTATTTACTAACGAACTATAAGTCGATTTACTATTTTGACCAATATATCTAAGCGATGCTCAAGATTATAGTGTATTTATAAATGCTAAATAACAAAAAAGTAGAATAAAGAATTTATTATTGGTTGCAATCTACATACAATCAAGTATAACAATTTACAAACGCACATAAAATTATAAAAATATGAAAAATTAAAGATTTAAAAAATATATTGAGCCACTTTTGTATAAAAATATATAAAACTAAATAATAATTATAATATTAAATATTATAAAAAAAAACAGTAAATAAAATACGAAGGTGATAAAACTTGTGGCGAAAATCAAAATGCTCATTTCTGTGCTATTAAATTGTATTATTTTTTGTACAAGTATATATTTTTATTTTAGATTTTTAAAATAAAGTAAATATAATAATAGTTCTCAATCCATTATATAACTGACAATGGGAATTATTCGACATGATCAAAAATATCGAACAATTTTTAAAAATTCTGATATACTCGATAAAATTAAAAATATGTGTATAAACATTCTAATATTTTATACGCAATTAACGGAAGAAATGGGAATGCATTTAGTGCCATTAACTGTTATTAATATATAAAGTTCTAAATAACTTCTAAAAACTATAATTTTACTCAAAACAAAGAAAAAAATATTATTCTAAATTACGTTGATTATACACCAATAAAATTTAATTAAATTTTCTTTTCATATTATTCCTGCTATGAAATACATACTTTTAATATGACTTCTTTGTGACAATCTTATTTATTATAAAATAAAACTCAAAATTTAAATTCTAGCAATATAACTATTATTAGTTTTTTTTATGAAGTTTTACGAAAAACAAGAAATACTATTTTTATACATTGTTCTTAATATAAAATTTTTGGAATTAAATTGTGATAATGTAAAAAAAAATAAATAGAGAGAGAACTATTATTATATGGCACAAGTCTTAAATAAAATGTGTTATTTTCCATGGTCACCAAATAACCACAACCATAAAAAATATATTTCTAATTAAAATTATCAACCAAAACAATACAAATAAATTATTTTTAAAATTGACTAATTTTATAACAAATATATTCGAAATTTGACTAATTCACAGTTTATATAATAATTATGAAATCTAATTAAAAATGCAATGCGTGTTAATTTGACTTTTTAATAACAACCTTTTTATACGAAGCGAATTTAGCAACTCTTGCCCTGTACATATGCATTAACATCGTATAAAGTCCAGGTAGGAATAGTAATAATAAGTATAACCTCATTATAGTAGGCATATGAAAAGCAAAATTCCATTTATTTGGTAATGACACAGTAAATCTTTGGGTTTCATCGAAATATGGTATGTTTCTCAAAACAATTATACCTTCGCAAATTATTCCCAAGGGATACAGTGGAATCCATAAAGAATAACGTAGCCAAGTTAATAGATAAATATCTCTTTTATATAGTTGAGTTATGTAGTATGGGTATCTGTTAATAAATACATTAATAAATAAAACAAAATGTACAAAAAATATAAATGTAATTTACTCTATTAATTACCTCACTATCTCAATAGTACTCCATATTATGAATAGGTAAAAAACAACAGGTTTTGTTTGCATTCTGGGTTCAGCTTCAATCATTGCAAAAAGTATCAATGATCGTCCAGTGACCTGCATAAATGGTTGAAGAGCTCCTCCCTATTAGTCAAGACTTTTTCATTAGTAATAATTACAATATAATATATTAATTAAATGACAAAGTATTACTTTTGTGTATCCAAATAAAGGATGCATAACTTCCAAATATTGTAGAAGTTGTAAAAATTTCATGGCTCCACCGACATGTTCATATGTACTTATCATAGAATCTACATCGTATTTCGAATATCGTACTGACATTACACATAAAATATACAAAAATCCAATAAATTGGAATAGATTGTAGCATACGAGGTATACTTTCTTTATATCTTCTAAACACAACAACGATATGTATTAATTCATGATTTTGATTTATTATTCAAATATACTATACAAATTAAAATACCTCTACGATAACCCATTTCTTCTTTTTGTAATTTATCGTACATTCCGGGATAATCGTTCATTACATCTCTACGTTCATCGTCACTATCTTCAATACCGTCCCCTTCACACTTCCAGCGGTCAAAATCGACCTGATTCAATAAATATCGTTAATTTAATATATAAAGTATATCACATTTACATTATGTATTATTTATTACCTTCAACCAAACAGGTTTTTGCGCTTGAGCCGTTAGTCTAGGCCACCAGGATGCTTTTGCTTTTTTTAAATATATTTCAAGTCTGTTATCAAAAACTTGACAATATGTACCTTCAGAGTCCTAAATTTCAATAAAAAAAAAGAATTCACGTAAGAAACAATTCTAGTCGATTTATTACCAACCGGTTTTTAGAAAACGGACAAAAATGTGAATATTATATAAGTAGAATATAAAACAAAAATATAAAAAAGATAATTTTTTTGCGCTTTTAGTTTAATCATAATAAAAAAATGAGCGTTATCGCGTCGCGAGTTGTTTTAAATTCATTAATTGTGACAAAATATTTGCCATATATATATATATATATATATATAATAAATATACGTCGGTTTATAGTATATTTTAATCGATGTTAAACTAAACCTTATCTAATTCGATTGTATTTTAAACGAATAATATTTTTGAGTGTTAAATCCGAAAAAACTAAATCAAATTATATAGGATGAATTTATATAAGTATATAGAACTTTAAATTAAAATGAAGT
This sequence comes from Leptonema lineaticorne, assembly GCA_024500535.1. Lineage (NCBI taxonomy): Eukaryota > Metazoa > Arthropoda > Insecta > Trichoptera > Hydropsychidae > Leptonema > Leptonema lineaticorne. The sequence continues at coordinate 7,686,680 of JANIJI010000021.1, forward strand.
ATAGATAAATAGTATTATTTATCATGATTTGACTTTATTTGAAAGATAATTTTATGCTATTTCACTTAAACATGATTTTTGATATGTGATTATCTTGATTGGCCTGGAGAAAGTCTAATTTTCAATCACTTTTTAGAGCGATTGAGGCCGATTGTTTGCGGCTTGTTAGCGTAGTCCGGAGACTTAATTTCAAAAAACAAAAAAATAGTCCAGCAGTGTTAAATCGCATGATCTAGAAAACTGGCACATTTTCACCGGCAATTTCATTTTGAACCTATTTACTATGGTGGTCGTACGACTTTAATTCTTGCACAAATTGAATTTTATAAGTCTACAAACTCAATTTTTTTCATAAAATGGACGATCGTAACGCCAATCGTCGAGTACCATACTGAATGGACTCATTTGGGTCTTCCTCAATATTAAACTCTACGGCAATAGCTTCTCCAATTCGCACTGTATGACGTCTTTGATGACGCTCGTTATCCCGAAGAGTAAAATTAATAATGATATTTGAATTTCTTGCTGTGAATGGATGATTATGAATTGTGGTTTTCGTATAAAATTTACACAGTTTATAAGCGCATTGTTCAGATGTTAGTCGATACGTATCAAACTAAAAAATAAAAACAAGTAATGAATGCCAAAATAGTGTACACATCAGTGTTGTTAACATAAAGTCTATACGTATTATATATGTATTATATTTTTTTGCAAAGATCGGATATCTTGTTATATTTTATTTTATTTAAAATATTAATTCGGCATTGAATATAAAGTCGTTCAATGATATTAAAAAAAAAAAATTAGAAAAAAAAATATTATATTAGGAATCAATATTTTCGGATATGTAATATCATTTTGTACAATGAGTCGACGATGAATTAATTGTAATAATAATAGTGAATGACCATCGGAGACGTCGATAGTTCGACGACATTGTTAAGTAGCAGTAGAAATAGAAAAAATTCTAACAGGATCGAGCCGCGAGTAGAGATCGAGGGAGAACTGATAGTCGGCGAGGCCGTGAGCCCCCCGACCGGTCGCCTTGAAATGGAGACCGGTCTCCGCCGCTTTCAGCTGATGATTGCGCGGCTCGACCAGCTGAACCACCAGAGAGATGCTGCTCTCGTTTTGCGACCACAAAACCGCAGGACGAAGGATCCGATTTCCGCCGGATGGAATTTCGTTCGAAGGCATCCCGTTTCGTTTTTTTTTTTTTGATATAAACGCGTCACCGATAAAAAATATGTTCACGTCTTTCGACGACTCGTAATTCCTTAAAAATTATATCTACTGTACGGCATCACACTTCGTAGCCGGCACAGTGTAAAGTGAGTCGCAGTGTTGCCAACTTTCACACGCTTTATCAGTTTAATCATTGTTTTCAATAATAAGTAGCATTTTATAAAATCTCACATAATTCTTTCCACATATGCGTTAAAATTTGCATAAAAATATTTAAAAATCATAAATTAACCTGATAAAAAATAAAATATTTTTCAACTTAAAAATTATTAATGTTAATAATAGTAATAAATAATCGTGTAGTTCATATGTCTAAATATTTTTAATATACCAAATATTTTATATATATAATAAATTAATTACGAGATTATAAATAACAAAATTTTATGGAATATTTTAAATTATTGTATAAAAAAATTACTTTATCCGATATACAAATTTAAAATATAACATTTCTGAGTAAATCGTTTATTTTTAAAAGATTTTTTTAACTAGAAAATAAATAATCGACCGTAGTTATTTTTTTCATTACCTATGCATACTAATAATACAAAATTAACGTTTCGCTAATATTAAAATATTATATTGATAATATATGTAAGAGCATACAATTTTAAATCTAAAAATATTTTATTACTTTAAAAATATAATTTAATTTGTCATAAAATAATACGTTAAAAAAAATATATTTATATATATTTTTTTATGCAATTATTTAATAATATTGTCTAATTCATGTATTACATAATAAAAATTCATACACACAATAAACATTGAAGTATTACAAGTAAAAAGAAATGATTAAATACTTCAAAAACATAAAATAATTGAAAAGCGCTGGTATATAAAACTATTTTGATAAATTAGTTTTCCGATGACTATGGTGTTCAGTGTATTTGCAACTTGTGGATAAACTTGTTTCTTCAATTTGTCAGCTAGCTTAATTACAATATTATATAAAATGTTGCGATTTCATCATAGTAATATATTTTTAACGAGCAATAAATCAATATATTTTATAAGGTATTATAATCCTTTTATTCGTTTAATATTTAATATTTCACGTCGATTATTGAGATTTACGTTTAAAAATCATTCTAGATTATTAAATGTGGCGTCGACAAATTGTCAATATGCGCAAACAAAAATAGAAGAAGAATGTCCAGTACATGTTCATCGATCGGTTACTAAAAACGATGATTATCATTGTTCTTTGGAAGAATGGGAGAACGCAAAATCGTTTAGTGAAATACCCGGTCCTAAAGCGTTGCCAATTATAGGAAATACTTGGAGGTTTTTACCCAAAATTGGTATGATTTTATAATACTATTTAATTATAATTTAATATGTACAAAAATTGATTTTTAATCTAATTTCAGGTATTTATGGAAATGTATTGAATGATTTTGTGGGAACATTTCAGAATATTAACAACCATTATGGTGATATTGTTAAAATGGAAAAAGTTATGGGTAGAAAAACAAATATTAACCTTTTTGACCCGGCCAATATTGAAAAGGTAATATTTTATAAGTTTAAAAAAAATGTATATATATATATATATATATATATATATATATATATATATATATATATATATATATATATATATATATATATATATATATATATATATATATATATATATATATATATATATATATATATATATATATATATATATATATACAATGCATCAAAACAAGCAGATATATAATTATAAATTAAAATTTATCAGGTTTATAAATTAGAAGGAATAATTCCAGAAAGGGAAATTTTTCCAAGTGCAACATATTATAGGGAAAATATGAGACAAGATATTTTCCAGCATGCAAAAGGTTTAGTGACTTCGTTAGTATTATGTTAATATGAAGTAGTTTTTGTTAAGATTAATTTGCAATTATTCAAATTTAATTGAAAATTTGATTTAATTATAATTAAATATGTATTATTTTTTTCAGAAACGGTAAAGAATGGTATGATTTTCGAAATAAAGTAAATGCAATCATGATGCAACCTAAAATGGTAAAACAATATGTTCATCCAGTTGATGATATTGCAAAGGAATATATCGATAGGTAAATAAATATAGTATAGATAAATCAATTTTAAAATTGGAGATTAAAATTTCTTTTTACTAGAATAAAAACAATTCGTGGAAAAAACAATAAGTTACAAGCAGATTTTTGGAAAGAAACAAATAAATGGGCTATGGAGAGTACTACTTATTTAGCTATGAATTCGAGATTGGGATGTTTACAAGCAGATCTATCGAATGATTCTCTTGCAATGAAAATGATTCGTCTTACTGAAGATGTGTTTACTTATATTGCTAAATTGGATTTTATGCCAAGTATTTGGAGATATGTATCAACGCCAACATATAGAAAAGCCATGAAACTTAATGATGAACATGCATTGTTAGTTATAATTTTTTTTTTTTTTAATTTTTGATGTGGTCAAAATTTTCAATAAACCTGATTATATGTTACAGAATGGCAAAATCATTAATTGAGAAAGCTATTAAGGAACTGAATGAGAAAAAAAGTGATAATCAAATTGATCAAGAACCAAGTGTGTTAGAAAAATTATTAAAAATTGATGTAAATGTTGCCATTGTTATGACTTTGGATATGTTGTTGGCTGGTGTGGATACTGTAATATTATTTTAAATATAATAAAAAATAATAATATATGTGTGTGTGTAATATTAATATTACAAAATATGAATTTTACTATTTTAGACATCGACTGCACTCATTAATGCTCTTTATCATTTAGCAATGAATAAAGAAAAGCAAGAAATACTGAGAAAGGAAATACTTTCATTATTACCAGACAGTAACTCTGTTCTAACCACTGACATTTTAAATTCTATGTTTTATTTAAAAGCTTGTATAAAAGAAGCTGCCAGAATTTATCCAGTGACTCCTGGAACAATGCGAATTACAACAAAAAATATGGTGTTATCAGGATATAAAATACCTAAAGGAGTGAGTATTTTCATGTAGTATTTTATAAAAAAAAAAATACTAGATGTAAAATTGATATTCTTTTTTCAGACTATTATTTTCTTTTTTCACATGATAATTTCACAACAAGAAAAATACTTTATGAGACCAAAAGAATTTTTACCAGAACGATGGCTCAGAGAAAACATTGGAACCGATATATCATATAAAAATGCACATCCATTTTGTGCTATGCATTTTGGATTCGGAGCAAGATCGTGTATTGGAAGACGTTTTGCAGAATTAGAAATTGAAGTAGCACTTATAAATTTTATTAGAAATTTTAATCTTTCTTGGGATGGACCACCACCACAACGTAAATCAACAAGTATTAATTATTTATCAGGACCTTATAATTTTGTTTTTGAAGATCTTCAATCAATTTAATGTAATACTTATTTTTATATATTTAAATATATAAAAATAAGTATTACATTCTATAAAATAAATTCTATAAAAAAATATTCGTACTGTTTTATTTTATTAGAAAATATCTTAATTAGACATTAGACTATTAATAAAAATATATATTATATCATTTTTCATTCGTTTTATATTTTCAGAATTGTGTATTAATTTTAAAAATTCTAATAAAAAAATTCACGAAATATAAATAACCAATTTCCATTAAAATAAATGAAAACATTGTTTGAATACTTGAAAAACAATGAGTTAAGTAGCATTTTCTTGATTTGTATTTATGATATTATAATTGTAGATTAATTTTGTAAATAAAACAGGACTGGAATAAATGTTAAAAAACATTTTTGGAAATTGTGAAAATCATAAAAATAAATAAGAATATTATTTGCTGATTAGATAATGATACAAATTTATTTATTTATACTATCAAAAAATATAAAGACGCGTTTCCACATACTTATTAAAAAAATTGATTTCTATTCTAATATCAATATAATTTATTTTGAAAGAATGTGCATAATAATATATTGTTTTCCACATATGACTATTCTATATGCAATATAATTGGATAATGAATATAAGAATATATTATAAGATTCATTCTTTAGACTTTATAATTAAAAATTGAATAATATATATATTTTCAATCATTTGAGGTTATGAATCAATATATAGTAGAAATTGTCAATAAAATTTATTTAGCTTGTATGAAATATTGAAAGTTTCTTTAAGGACAAAGATAATAAATAAAAACAATTTTGTAAGTAATGATTATTTATTCATGATTATTTATTGTTTTACAGTTTCAATTTTGAAACAGTATTTTGGATTCGTTCTAACTAAATTTCAAGGTCTTTCAATGAAATTGATGGTGTAGATACGTCTTAAGAAAATCGACTGTCAAAATTTCAGTTTAGTGACTGCTTATTTAGTGATATGTGTTCTGTTTTTTTAGACTGAATTGTAAATATTATAAACTGAAAATGATTGTGATGCAGAACAAGCTTGGATGCCTTGTCAATCAATTCAATAATAATCTTTTCAGGTAAATTTTATTTCATTAAATTGCAAACTAAGATATATTAAATTTTTATTCAATTTTTTAAATTTATCACTTATTAATGAAATATTTATAATTATTTGATAATTTATTTAATATACTATTTTTATAAGGTAAAATTTGTTTAGCATTCAACTTCTTAAATGTGTTTAATAATATTGTATAAATATATTTGGTCAAGTTTATGTAAAAAATTGTAAATCTTTCAAAACTATTTTAAATATGTTTTTATTTATATTAAATAATATATCGTATTTTATATTGATTACGTGTATCTGATAAATTTATTGTGATAATATCTTGATAAGTTGGTATATAATCATTTTGTAGATAAATATAATTTTTATAATTTCATGCATTAATAATTTAGATTAAAAATATTGAAATGTCATCTACTATATTTTTAATAATATAAATTGGTTATATAGGTATATAAATATTATTTATTAATTTAAAATTACTATTATAAAATTATACTTATAATAGGTTTAGGATTATCTGTGTTATAAATTCTGCTAAACGGCATGTAGTTCAAGCGAGAAAGGAAGAAGAATGTCCTGTTCAACATAATCCTGAAAACAATGAATATCATTGTACTTTGGAAGAATGGAATAATGCAAAATCATATGATAAAATACCAGGACCAAAACCGTTGCCTTTCTTTGGAAACACATGGAGAATATTACCAATAATAGGTTCTTTTCTTCTTTATGATATCTTTTTTTTTCGTTTATATAATGATTTACTAATATAAATTTTAGGGGAATTTTCATCAATTACAACGGATATGATGGGAACATTTCAAAAAATAAATAAACGATATGGAGATATCGTTAAATTAGATAAAGTTGTTGGATTAACTACAAAACTTTGCCTTTTCAATCCAAGTGATATTGAAAAGGTAAAATTAATAAACATAAATTTTCATAATTTAAAATATAAAACTATATACTTTTTTATATAATTAATTTAATAGGTTTATAAATTGGAAGGAATGGTCCCTGATAGAGAAACTCTTCCAAGTGTGGAATATTATAGAAATAATATGAGACAGGATATTTTCAAACATGCAAAAGGTTTATTAGTGTCGTGAGTATTGCTTATTATTTAAATAATTGTAATAATTAAACAGATCAAATATTTTCATTTAATATTTCAGTCATGGTGAAGATTGGTATAATATTCGAAATAAGGTCAATGCAATTATGATGCAACCAAAAGTAACAATACGATATATTTATCCAGTCGACGAAATTACTAAAGAATTCATTGCCAGGTTATTATAATCATTAATTTATAAATTAAATTATTTTAATTAAAATAGAAAAATAAGGCATTTCTTTTATTTATATTTATTAGAATAAAGTTAATACGCAGTCAGCAAAATAAAATTTTATTAGATTTCGGAAAAGAAACGAACAAATGGTCGCTGGAGAGCATTGCTTTTATAGCTTTGAATTCGAGGTTAGGATGTCTTCGTGAAGATTTGTCAGAAGATTCTACTCCAGCAAAAATGATTCGTATTACAGAGGAAGGGTTTAAATTTACTGCGGAACTTGATTTTAAACCTAGTATTTGGAAATATATTTCGACACCAATGTTTAAAAGAGCAATGAAAACTTATGATGAACAAGTTTTGTTAGTTATATTTTTTTTTTCTATATAATTTGACTCTTCACATAAATAATATTGTATATAAAATGTTTCAGAATGGGAAAATCGTTTATTGAAAAAGCATTAGAAGATTTAAATGAAAAACAAAATCCTGAAGTGTCGACAAATACAGAACCTAGTGTCTTAGAAAAATTATTAAAAATAGATAAAAATGTGGCGATAATTATGGCTTTAGATATGCTTTTAGCTGGAATAGATACGGTATCAAAATAAATATTTTCAAAACTATAATCATTATATATATATATATATATATATATATATATATATATATTATACAATTCTATAATATACATTGTTATTTTGATATAAAAGAAAAATTTTATTTACAGACATCAACTGCTCTAGTAAATATACTATATTATTTAGCAAAAAATCCAGAAAAACAAGAAATTCTAAGAAATGAAATATTAACCCAATTACCAAATGATTCTAAATTAACATCAGACACGTTAAACTATTTGCCTTATATGAAAGCTTGTATTAGAGAAGCAGCCAGATTATATCCAGTTACTTCTGGTTCAATGAGAATTTTATCTAAAAATGCAGTTATATCTGGATATCAGATACCTAAAGGAGTGAGTCCTTTTTACTAATATGCTTTATAAAATATTTTATAATTTTATTCTATTTTTTTTTACTTAGATTTTTTTTTAGTCCCATATGATTTTTTTTAATGATGTTATTTCACAAATGGAAAATCAATTTGTTCGACCGACAGAATTTCTACCCGAACGATGGTTAAGAGAAAATATCGGTACTGAAATATCATTCAAAAACGCTCATCCATTTTGTGCCTTGCACTTTGGTTTCGGTGCCAGATCTTGCATTGGAAGACGTTTCGCTGAATTAGAATTAGAAGTGGCTGTTATTAATTTTATGAGAAATTTTAAAATTTCTTGGAATGGACCACCACCTAAACGCAGTACGACCACTATCAATCATTTATCAGGTCCATACCATTTTAAATTTGATGATATTTAAATACATTAACAAGGTTTACCTGAGTAGTAATGAATTTAATTATGCCTTCAAGAAATTGTATATTTTCTTATAATCAAAATGAATTTATTTATATTTTTTTGTAATTAAATTGTAAAAAAGATTGATAGAAATGTGTATTATTTCTCCTTATTCATTCTTGATTACTTTTTTCTAAAATTGATACAATATTAATTATCATCAGAAAAAAACAGTGGACAATTATTTTAAATAAACATAAAAACTAAAGTTAAAAAGTGATTATGAAAATGTTCGGGCACCTGTTAATATTAATATGTTTTTTAATTGATTATAAAAATTTGAATATATTTATTGAACAATTATGAAATTTCATAACTCTCTAAAAACTTTCTTCATGACGAAAATCTCAAGTATGGTATGGTTAATTTTTACAAATAAACATTAGTTTGATCCATTCAGTCTAAACATGATATCTAATTATTTAAAATATTAATTATTATAATATAATAAAAATTAAATGTATCTTGAATATATAATATATATGTTTTCACTTCATTTAATTGATTATGCAATCGCAAATAAATTTAAAATATTTTTCTGATAATCAGTTTTTGAGGAATATATAAAGGTTTTGATCATTTATAGTAAAATAAAAACCACAAAACAATGTCATGATAAAAGTTCAAACGTTTTTTATACCCACTTAAACATTTTTTTTCTACATTTTAAATTTGTCTATATAAAATGTTACTTTTAATCAATATTTATCGTAATAATTTTAAAATTTATTTAATATTTTAATTGTGAATTTGTTAAATATTTATAAGAATACTAGTTATGGTAAATAAAATTAAGAGACAATTGTCTCAAAATGGAAAAGAATAAAAAGAAGTTAGAATAGAAAGTAAAAGTAGAAGTTAAATAGAAAGTAGAAGTTAAAATAGAAGTTTAGAATAGAAAAAAAACCCATATAGGATAGAAACTAATAGTTTTAATTTAAATGTAAATTTTCTTATATGATCCAAAAAATACATATATAAAGGATTGATCCAAAGAAAATATTAGAAAAAGGTGAAAATTTTAATTTTATGCTATTTAAACAAATATATGCAGAATTTAAAGGTTATGTAGAAAGAAACTTTTACTACTGTTTTTTTTTTGTATTCAATATAAATTTATTTCTACTGATTATTATTGTATTTATAATAGAAATAAAATTGGTGTGCATCGATTATTAACAATAATACATCAATCATTTTAAAATACCTGGCATTTTTCATATCATTATGTTATTATATAATTAAAAAAAATCTTAAATGGAACTCTATATAATCGTCTATGTGATTTGTTAAAAAAAATAATATATTGTATACAAATTTTAATTAGTGTTGTATATTTAATACAAGATAAAGATAAAATTAATTTTATTGTATTATCTGATATTTCATAATGAAATCGTTTGAAAATTCTTATTTATTTAATGATTATTTTATTTTATTTTTACAAATAATCTGGTCATTCGTAACATGAATATGACTTTTTGAACAGTTTAACAAAATTTTTATATTTTTGATATACAGTAAGTATAAATTTTCAGTTTTTCTTACATTATATTAATTTAATATAGAATTATGTGAAAATCTTCTTGATATTTGATGGAGTATATAAGATCAACGATAGTAAGAAAAAAGATTATATTATTATTAAAGTGTATTAATTGCTAAAAAAATTAAAGAGAATTAAAATTATTTATAGATATCAATAATTTAAGTTTTAGTGGTGAAAATAACTAAATGTTTGTACTTATTGTATAAATGAATCAAATTTTAAATTACAAAAATGTAAATAATGATTTTCACTTTCAGATTTTCTTTTTTGTTTAAGAAATGTATTTTATTATATTTCATATCAAATTATTAACATAAAAAATGAAGCGAATTTGATAGACGATAGAAGATCAATTTCTAATATTCAAAAATAAAAAAACCAAATATATTTTGAAGACCTTCTTTTATAAATTAGAATTCATATATCCAGGCAGGCACGATAATTTTATAAAATAACTATACAACAATAGCTTGTAGAAAAAGAAATACACGCACGCACACACACACACACGCACAAATATAACAAGCACACACACACACATACACAGGAACGAAGAAATATTCAAATATATTTACATATATATATATATATATATATATATATTTCAGGTATTTAAATATTAATTTTATTGTTATTATTATTATTTTTAATAATATGACTTACTAATACTTATATTTTACTTGCATAAGCCTCGAAATTTGAAGATTTTTTTATTATATATATATTATATTTATATATATTTTTTTTGTTACGAAAAATCAATATAGAATATTGGTCTGAGTATTGAAATCTTAAATTCGACAATATATATTATATATTTAAATATAAAGCATATTCAAATATTCGAATATACTCCGTATGAAAATAATACATTTTTCTTCGCATTTATAAAATTCATAGTGAAAGAGAAAGAGCGAATGTGAGCAGGAGGAAAAAAAATATATGTATATATATAAAATCATAGTCCTTACATTTAGGCCCCGAAAAATATAAAATAATATTACAATATATCCATGTTTATACTATTTGGTCATTGTGTTAGATTTACAAGTGTATATATATATATATATATATATATATATATATATATATATATATATATATATACAGGTATATTATGATATTATAGTACGATTTTATTTATATCACGAATAAATTTTCGCATGATTTGGCACGTCGTCTCAGACCCAAAAGACGAGCCAGCAGTCTGGGTGCTGTGGGTAAACGTACTCCGCTGCCAATTCTTCGTTTATTCTTCAATCTCCTTGATGAGCCTCTTTGAGGATTCAGCTGAACCTGAGCCAGGATACCGACGAGCAATTCGTCCACATTATGCGCTATACCACTGGAAGCTTCGATAAACTTGCAACCATAATTATTGGCTAAACGTCTGCCTACTATGAATTAAAAAAAAATGTATTCATCAATAAATAATTCAGTAACATCAATATAATTATATGATTATTATATATATATATATATATATATATATATATATATTTTATATACTTACCGACCATTGGCACTTCTCTTTTTCGTTCCAAATCAGCCTTATTAGCTACTAATATAACTCCCCTTGTTAACATATAATCACCTTTCCATAGATATAGAAGGATTTCTTCGGCTGCTTTTAATGATTGCCTATCTTCAACCGAGTATACGACGACGAATACGTCAGCATTATAAGTAGCACAAAAGCTTTCAACCTATAATATAAAATTTTAATTTTATAAAATAATGACGAAAAAATATAAATTATTTAATATTTATATATTTTTTTTATTAAAATATCATATGATGAAGTGTGTCAACGATCGTCACCATCATTTATTAGATTTGAAGTCTACGACATGTATATGTATAATATATATATATATATATATATATATATATATATATATATATATATATATATATATATATATATATATATATAGATTTTTATTCAAATAAAATTCTTTTGAGAACATTCGTGAAACCGTATTGCGAACGAACAAAAGGTTTCTCTTCACATATATAATTATAATGAAAAAAAAACGCCAATAAAAAGCTGGAAAACATGGAGTATTATCACCGACTATCGGAATCAACGATCTCGAAACGTTTCTCGGATATATTTTCGAGAAGCGTTAAAGTGGGATTTTTCCGCGCTTTTCACATTTTCCTTTTATATGTTCGCACATATATATATATATATATATATATATATATATATATATATATATATATTTGTACGTGTGTTTTAAACGTTCCTTTCTGTGCTTTCGTATTATTGCTATCGTCGCTCGTCACATGTCCTGATGTATTTCAACATTTCATACATCGTAACAATGAATTGTTATCGATGCATAACGACAGGCGTCTATTACATCGTGTGCTTAATTTTTTTTTCGTCATTTCGCTTTTCCAGAAAAATTCCTCATAGAAATTTGAAAAAGGACGGAAGCTTTCGTGTCTAAATAAATCTCAATGTATTTTTCGACAATATACCATACTTTGATATTATTTATTATTTTCTAGTTTAGATAATATTTAATCCATATAAAATTTCATATCTATTATTTAAAAAACAATTTTATTATAGTAGGATACTTTTAATAATCATTAAAAATACATGTATGAAAAATTAAATTAGAAACATATAGTGAAATATATCTGAGATAATTATTATATTCAAAAATTTGTGAATATTCCAAATACAAAAATACCCTGTAAATGTCAATGTTACAAAAATACTAAATTGTAAAAATAATGTATAATTCCGTCATTTTCTAATTGTATATAATTTTGTGATTAACGATATATAAATATAATATATTTTTGATCGATTTTAATTATAAAAGTGGTACTAAGACTTCATTTTCTTTATACGTGAACTAAACGATTTTGCACAAAATTGTTTATAATAAAGTAAAAATTTTCTAAGAAAAATATTAAAATATTTTTATTTATCAAAATATTTTATTAAAATATATAATATGACGGTATTATAATAAATGAACGGTGAAATTGGGTTTGCATGAAAATAAATATATTAAAAATCGCATCATCATGTCTGAAGAATCCTGAATTCTTTATAATGAATACGAATGATATTAAATTAATATCATAAATATTTAGCAACGCATAAAAATATTTTTTAATTTATAAATATGTAAATATTATACGAACGAATGTATACAATGCATAAAATCGATTTTTCTTTCTTCAAACTCATAATTTATTTATGATTCTTATGGGTCAAACGGTATATTGATTGAGAATGACTCAAAAATATCCTATGAGGGATGACAGGCTTTTAGCGCAGAAAAAAAATAAAGCCTCAAAATCAGTAGTCGAAAAATAAAAATAATATATATTCTGAATCCGGATAAATACATAAATATATTTTTTTTTCATATCAAACAATTTAAGATATTTTATTTGATTTTTTTTACAAAGCATACAAATGAAACACTTAAAAATAATATAATTGGAAAAATTGAATTTTTTATGCTAATAATTTATATCATATAATGAAATAATACTGTGTTAAAAATATCAAAGTTCATTTTCTTCATTATTTTTTATCAATACGAATGAATATATTATAATATACATAAATAAAAAAATCGTTAATATTTTTTATACATTTCTATGTTTTTTTTTTAGAAGATTAGTTATCTATATATATATTTATATTTAATTTGAAATAATTTTAATATAGCAGTTTGAAATTGTTCATGATTGCAATTTTTAATGTCTAAAAGATTAAAAGTATTAATAAATATTAAAAAAATACTTACAGACATTTCAGCTGCAGGATGATCTATTATTTCAAGTTCAGTTTCCTGACCGTTTAATAATACAGATACATTTTTTTGTCCATATTCTTCATCTATAAATAAACAATAATAATAATAATAAAACATTACTCTTATATAATCTAAAAATAGTTCAAGTATTTATTATTATATTTGTATTTCGTGGCGACGATTTGTATTAAAAGCCGTATTTAAACGTTGGTATTATTTTAAGATCGACATTTTCATTGTTAAATATGAAGTGTTTTATGAATAAAATTTCCTGATAAAGACGAGATGAAAAAAAAAATTCTAGAAATTTATTGTAAATTCGGTGAAAATAAGCGTTTCTCTCTTTATATAGATACAAATAAATTATTTAGAGTTTGTTACAAGTTTATATTTTATCACTAAATTTGTTTTCAGCAGGCGTAATTTCCCGGAAGATGATATTTTATATATATATTATCATGATTAAATGCTAAATTTCTTTCGTTTATATGTTTTTTTAATTGTGGAAAATTTTATTATTCATAAAAGAGTCATATATTTTCATAATATAGGATTTAAGATTTAACAAATTCTATTATTTTTTTTATCATATTTCTACATTTCTACTAATAAAATAATATTACGATCATAAATATTTAAATTCAGAATATCAAACAGATAACTGTTATATTATATTTGGAATGTAATTTAATATTTCATTATTTTCAATTTGATTTTATATATATAATTTAAATTATCAATCAAAATTTATAATTATAAATATTTTTAATCTATAAAATTATTAATATAATAAAAGCTTCGCATGAAAAGTTACATTGATTTATTTTCTTTTTAATTAATACATATATATATATATATATATATATATATATATATATATATATAAATTATATACCACAGGTATATCATATTTTTTTCCAAAGTTCAAGTACACAAACTCCACCTACGTTTTTGAATTAATTAATTTCGAGAGCCATCGAAAAATCCAACGTCACAATAGAATTATCAGCGATGACAAAGGAATATTTTCAAGAGATCATCGTTCAACCTTTCCATTACTAAACAGAAATAACAAGAAAACAAGCGGATGCCTATAAAATTAAATATTTAAAAATAAACCTAGTTTTATAAATAAAATGATCGCTAAATATATTTTAATAATTGTTTATAAAATTTTCGATTTTATCACTTTGTTTTATAAAATATTAATTATTTAATATGTGAAATAATTATTATTTTGTTGTTAAGCAATTTCGATAATAAAATTGTACTATTATATATAATAATGTTAGATTTGATTTGATTTTGAATATATAAAATTTTATTCACGTTTTATAAAATAGCTCAAAATAATATTTTTTTATAATGAAAATGATAGAATGACTCTTGATATTTTATTTTTGAAACCGTACAATGTTAACAAATCAATTTTATATAATGTAAAAATATTATATTATATTATATGTATATAAATAATCGTCGTTTCAATAAAATAAAAAGAGACAATTTTATATATATATATACCATATATATAAAACAGATTTTTCACGTGGCTTTTCACAATGAAATTGTTTTTCCGACGACCGATCGTTTACCCGCTACATATACGTGTCGATGGCGTATAAAATACGTAATACCGAAAAAAAAAAACAAATTTTCATTTTTGACACGTCGCATTATTGACATAATAAAATATGTCCCACCCCCCCCACCCCCACCCCCTACATCGTTTTCTTCACGAAGCTCTTGTCGACGGTGTATTTTCGCGTTTTTCTCGGTTTTTTCTATTTTTTTTTATTTTATTTATTTTTTTTTTTTGAAAAATAACAAGAAATTGAATTTATGTAAATAACGTTAAAGTGTACCTAGGGAGGCGTCGTAGGCGCAAATGTATTCGCTGGTAGTAAATTGGCATGTCAAAGCAGTTTTTCCAACGCCCGATGCGCCCAACATTGCCACCCTGTAAGGACCCTGTGCCGTTTGTGCCAATTGTGACTCGGTACTGAAAAAAAAAAAATCAGAAAAATATAATTATTACACACTATATCAACCGTAAAACTGGCGATAGACGACAATCAAAATGACCTATATATAATAAAGTAATACATTATTTTTATAATTAAACATAGATAATAATAGTCAATTTGTCGTTGAATTATTTAGCAAATAAATAAAATATAACGATAGAAATATAATTGTGTGTAAAATTAAAAAAAAAAAAAGTCGTAAAGTTTGATAGCGATATGATAACGTTGTACGAAAGTTTGTAAACGGTTAAATTGATTGTAATTATTTAATGATATCTGATTTTTATTATTATTTTTTTTTGTAAATCTTATTTTTCTACTTTGTCAACACATATCTGTTTTGAAATATTTCTAGAAAGCCTTTGTGTCATTTGAAGATTGCTCGTTCATGTATATTAAATTCTCCGAAAGCTTTTTGCAACATTTTTACTTTACTATTATATGTTAAAAAGCACTTTGTCACTTTTTGCATACAAAATTTAATGTTCAATTTTTTTTTATATTTCAATATACAATATATACTAAAAAATCTGAATTCAACAAACGGCAATATTCTTTAAATAAAGTAGTATAAATTATTCTTATTTCTCTAAATTTATATAAAATATTAAATTATAATTTATGGTAAACATTTTACATTAATCTAATTTGTTTCAGAGCTTAATTGAAAATGATGGATTTTCATTCTATATATAACATCCATAATCAAATTTCATTTTAAAATATTCTTTTACATATTTTTTTTTAATATTCATAAATTTCATTTAATCCTTAATGTCCACGAATGTTGAAGATTTAATATTGTAAATTTTAATTAAATTCATTATAATTAAATATTTTATTATAAAAAAAAATACCTGTCAAGACGATCTCTTGTACTAGCAACGGAACCGGAACTAGTCACCGAACTAATACTTCTACTACGTCTGCTTCTCAAAGAATCTCCTAGATTGTTCACACCGTGTGCTGTTATACTAAAGCTTCTCAATCTGTAATATTCTACGTCTAATCCCGCTTCAGAACCACCGTGTAAAGCCGCACGTCTTGTACTACCAAGCATTGGCTGAAAAAGAAATGAGAAAAAAAATATAGTAAAAATGAAACTTTTTAAGTGACGATAGAAATGGAGGTTGAAATAAAAAAAAACTGAAAGAAAATGTCATATTTTTAATAGGAAAAAAATTAAGGCTGCTTACACATTAGATGCACATTCTAAATATATTTAATTATTATAAAAAAATATATTTTATGGATTATAATAATATTATCAGAGTATTGATTATTATATATAGATATATATATATTCAAACTATTGAAATCCAATGAGAAATATTATGTTAGATTAGGAAATTTCCGCATCGTTAGTCGTACATTTTGTTTTACATAAGTTTAGTTACGAAGGCTAATAACTATGTTAATCGAGGGACTACTGCTTATAAATTGTAGCATATTTAATACTGTGGTTCTCAAATGTCGTCTCGTAATCTTATTTTAATATGTAAACGGTGGTTTATTAATAGACGTTCGACATTTTGAATGTTTCAGTCTTGTTAATGCGCTATTAATAATTACTATTATAAAAGGGATTTAAATCAAAATGTTTTTTCACATTCACTGTGACCGTGCTGTATTCGACATATTATTATAAAAAGAAAAATCGATGCTCTTACTTGCTACCTTCGCGAAGAAAAAAAAAGAAGAGAAAAACCAAGATGATTACCATTGAAAGGTTTTCCCGAGAAAATGAACGAGAGAAAGCTTTTTCATTGATAAATATAGACCGTGAAACTTAATACCATAGAACGAATGCACATAGATCTCGATAAGGATAAAGGTTTAAAGATTTACGATTTAACCGCAGAATATAAATAAGATAAAAAAAAATATTGAAAAAAATACTATAATATTTTACAGCAATATGGTGGCAATGTATACAACGACAATTATTTAAATCGTTTTATTTACGCCACGTATTTTATTTATGCGAATTTTTCCCTTGAATAACTCGCGGCGCGACTTTGAAAGGGTTGAAACAATCCAAAAGACAAGCGATAAAGTTATAAACTTTCGTAGAATACACTTAAAAGTTGGCAAAAAGCTGAGCACTTTCACTCGTCTCGTGGGTGTTTTTCAAAAAAAAGAAAAAAAAAAGGAAAAATTCTAGATCTCACAGCACTGAATCAACACGGTTTACCCCTTTTTGAATTTTCATAATAAATCTATATTTGTACGCAGGAAAACAACGTTTATTGCGGAAAATTTATCGCGTCATAAATTTTATTTACGCTTGTCCAATAATTTTATAATGGTGAAATATGCGAGAGTTGTAATTTTCCTTTTTTTTTTAAGCGTGGAAAATTTTAATTGAACGCGATCGAAAATTTTAAGAAGCCATTAAAATTTCATTCACCTGTATAAAACGATGAATTAATAATCGATAAAATTAATTTTATTCTCAGTTGATACTGAATTTAATTTTTCAAATTATTAATTACATAGTATCATCTTTTAAAAATATATAATATAAAAGAAATGAATTAAATATTTTTTTTAAACTCAATTTATCAAAGTTTTAATATTTTTAAATGTATATTTGATTTGTTAAAATGTGAAATGAGCATTTAGTTTAATGTATATATGTATATTTTAATATAAAAAGTTCTATATGCGTTAGAACCATTTTTGGAACAAACTGTATGAAAAATTTACATTCAAAATTGAGTTTAAATTTGTGAGTACGTTAAAAATATTCGCTCGTACTAAAAATAAAGACATTTTTATTTTTATCACAATGTCAAAATGACTATGGAGCGCAATTTTTCTGGAAAATATTTTCAATAATATCGATACGTGAAACAATTCAATATCGTGAATTCCATAGAAAATTCGCTATTATTAAACGGCGACTCTCAAACATTTTCTTACTCGCGAGTTTATTTCGAAACTTTATACGATATGTATAATTATTTTCCAATTAATAATATTCTTAATCTGAAATATGATATATTGTATATAAATAGCGCAGCACAAAGGTTGCAAATCTCTGCTTCAAAGCTATTTAAGTCTTCCTTGAAACAAACGCATACAATATGTAACACGTATCTGTTTTGAAGCATATGCAACAATAGGAAAAGTTTAAATAGCTTTTGGCGAAATATAATTCGAAATACGACGTGTTATATGCAATATGTTGTACATATTAAATTATTATTTTTTTAAAATTTATACTCATATTTTTATTTAAAAATAATACATATTAATGTATGAATTTTATATAAGCATTTTTATGAATATATTATATTTCAATAATCTGAACAAATAAAAAAAGCTTCTTAGTAATTATAATTATCCTAATTATAGACACTAAGAAGCTCTATTATGACATTAGTAAGGTTTCGTATTTTTCACTTTGTTTTACTAATAATTATATTATATTCGTAAAACCTGTTAAAATTATTAATATAACATTAAGAAAATTTATATAAAAATATTTTTATTATATTGTCAATTTATTTATTTTTTTTGAATAAACGAGTTTTAACAATGTTTCGTTATGTATATATATATATATATATATATATATATATATATATATATATATATGGTATATATGGGAGAAGAGTAAAGTTGCTGGTCGCGACTAGAAATATTTCCTTTTTAGCGTCGGGAAAATGCCGTCGGAAAACTCTCTCGGTAACAAGTAACGGTAACCCGGTTTTCTATAGTAATTTACTTTAAAATTCCACACGATTCCGCGGTTGAAAGACGAATATCGATTTAGTGACGCGGTTCACAGGTTGTTAACCTGATTCACAGTGACACACCTTTCTTTTTTTTTCTTTTGTTGTTGTTCAAAATAGACGATTTTTCACTAGTTTTTCCGTACTAATGCCGTCGGAAAATTATCGTGCGAGCGATTTATGAATTCGAAATCGCGGCTCGTTTCGTGTGATGGATTGCCGTAATAAATGCAAAGTTGCCGAATAGAATGAAACAAAACGGTTTTTGGGCTTTATATATCTAGATGTGTAAGTTTTCAGAAGAAAATTGATTTTTTTTATTGTTTACTGTGCAATTTTGAGATGAAAAATTAGAATTTTTAAAGGTTCATATCATTGTGAATTATATTACTTTTTTATATTTTACGTTAACTTTTTAATACTTCACTGGATGGAAAAAGTAAATATATTTTAAAGACAATATGTTTTATTGAAAATATCTGAAAAACTTTATAAATATAGATAAATATATATTTATGAAACAGAAATACTTATATTTTATAAAATCAAATATCAAAGACAAAAATATTAAATATATTCGTTGTGAAGACATGAGAATTGTATACTGAATATATAAAAATATTAAATATAATTGTAAATTAAATATAATAAATTATCAGTATTACGAAGTCCGAATAAAGTTAAACGATTTCATCTCAGAGTTGCTTAATTTATCATTAACTTTATTATGAACTTGTATTAGTAGTTCTAGTTTCACGTCAACTCTTTGATGTTTAGAAAGACTTTATATAAAACTAGGTTTAGTATTTTTTTTTTCACGAGACTTGACCGAACTCAAATAGCTTGGAATATGAATGTGCAACCTGTTGCGTTAAAATTAACAATAATAAAACGGCATTATTAATGAGAAATAATTATTTATTCGAAGCCTTCACTTTTATAATGAGCTTAAATGAAATAAATCAAACAAGAATAATTAATGTCACGTATATAAAATATGCGAGCGTTAATACACGAAGTTTTTGATTGATGCGTCTTTTTTTGGGGGGAGGAGGGGGGTGTTGTAACTTTTGTCGTTCGAGTTTGTTGGAAAATTAACCGTACCCCGATAGAATGTCAGAAAAATCGATGAACCGTGAAGATTTTCACTAATATGAAGGATCTTAAAACGATGGCAAGATACTTGTACGATCTAAATATGTTGGGTTTATATATATATATATATATATATATATATATATATATATATATAGTATGAAACGTTTTCTTTGATAAAAATTCGGCAAGCGAAATGAAAAGTTTTCACGTTAGTAACGTGTGAAGAGTTGAAGTTTTTCCGGGAAAATCGTCGCGACGGACGAAGAACAAATGTTTTTCTCACGTATTCGAATAGTTTTAAAAATTCGCTCTAGTCTCAAATTAATAACTATTTTACATGAAATGTAATATTTATATATTATCTAATGAATTTTGGAAAATTTTCACTTTTTATAACTATTATTGAAGAACATGACTGTGTTATATATTAAACTTTATCGCATAAGTTTATGACATGTTTGATGTAAAATACAAAATTTTATGAATATATTGTCCTGACATCCTTCATTAGCATTTTTTTTAATACATCAAAATATTTTTTTGCTCATATTATATTACATTAAATATAACATTTAAAATAAATTGTAAATCAATAAAAATATTACAAATTTTTAAAAATACACTATTAAAATTGGTTAAAAATCTTATAATAAATTTCTATTATTAAAATTATATAATATATATATTAAAATCTTTCTAAAATCAGGAAAAATGGTTGAAAATATTTCTTTGCAGAATTTTAATTAGAAAAAAGATCTTGAAATTTGATACCAATGTATATCAAATCGATAAGATATTTATAAACCGTATATATAACGAAATATAAGATTCTTCAAAATTTTTTCGGATTTCCACTTACAATGAGACATTTTTTTTGCTTCAGAAGTAAAAAGCTGAATAACCGATTTGATTCTATAAATAATTCGATATATGATAATAATTTATTTCGTCATGGATTGTAATATAAATACGTTTACATTTATGTATAATAATTTCCCATAGAATTTATATAATGTAATATAATATTTTTTCTTAGATATAATGAAAATAGAAAACACGTTTTTGCTGAAAAAAAATATACGTCTCGATATATATATATATATATATATATATATATATATATATATATATATATATATATATATATAATATGAAATTCATAATTCCATTCTGTATTTATAATATATTTTTATTATTATATTTATCAATATATTCTATAATATTTTAAATAAAATAAGCTCTACGAAAATTATAAATTTATGCTAGAAATGGCTTTAATTGAAAATTGAGATTTTCGTGATTAAAAAGCGTCAATATAGCTATTATAAATTAATTTTCGGACTTAATCCATGGAAACGACATTAATTTATTTATTCGAGTGAGCATATTGAATGAATCACTTAAAATCGTTACTCGGTGACGTTAATATAAATTCGACAAGGTTTCGCTTTTTTTAAATCTCTTCTTCATTTTCATCCCTCCCCCCTCCCGATTCAGGGTAGAATTATTTATTTTGAATCGATTTAAAGCGCTATTTTTAAGTATAGAAATGTGTATGAAAAAAAAAAAATAATATAAGACACGCTGAAATATTCGATATTTCGACGACATTGTTTAAACATTTAGAAGATAAATAGAAGACTGAGAATGTTTAATATAAAATAAAATCGAATTTACTTGAATTTACGTGTATATTTAAATTTAATAATTGAAAAAATAAAATTCGAAATATCGATATATGTTGTTTTATATATAAAAATACTATTTTTAAATAATTTTATATAATAAATGATTAAAGTTGAATGATAAAATATTAGATTTTTTATAAAGATGACTTATAATATGTTAATGATTTATTAATGTAACTGATAATTATATTTTTGATAATCTATCTTACTTATAAATAATTTGAAGATATATAAGATAAAAAAATTACAATATTAAAATTTATTATATTATAGAAAACGATATTTTTCCATACAATCAATCGAACAAAAAGAAAAACGATCAAATTAAACAAATCGTTGAATCGTTTCTGAACTAATTAAATTTATTAACGTACAATTACCTATTTTTTTTTTCACAACATATAATTCAATTTAATCCGTAAAGATGTATATTTTATATATGGTATATTATTGTTGTACGACGCACTTTGATCGAGTTCAACGATTTGGAATAGTAAATTCGGCCCTGTTTGTTTTCGCTACATGTTCCCTTTTATATTTACAAAAGTCTAAATATTTATGTGTGTATTGGTACACGCAAATATGCACTCGTATATTTTATATATATATATTACGGATGTGCATATATGTGTGTACGTTTATCTGGCGGTTTATTTACTTTTCAGCTGAAATTTGAACTTGACGTGAGAAATTGAGAATGGTTTGACATCTATTAATTATATTGAATGTAATACGGACGGTTGAATTTGTTCTATTTATTAAATTATATATATATATATATATATATATATATATATATATATATATATATATATATATATATATATATATATATATATATATATATATATATATATATACCAGAAGGAATAAATTAAATTATTGTTAAAAATATATTGGATTGTATAATAGAAATGTTCGTTGAAGAAAGGATCTTAATTGAAATCATTGTTATTGACAATAATAACGATTTCATTCTATAGAAGTAAACGAATATATATATATATATATATATATATATATATATATATATATATATATATATATATATATTGTTAGAAATTGTTATAAAATTTTCACAATAAATTTTTCTCTCGTTTATAATTTTTCACAGGTGCACAAAATAATGGAAATTTGAACATGGAACTGTATTATAATATTATATAATTGAGATTTTTTTTCTATCAAATATAAAACGTATAATTCACTCTTTTTAATCATATTTTATTTATATAACAATGTTGTCTCATAAAAATATTGAAAATTGATAATGTATTCGTTTAATTTTATAATAATAGTATTATAATAAAATTTTCTTTCAAAAACGATATTAGAAAATGCATAAATATAGTTTTATATTTAATATTAATATGCATATATCGCTATATTAAAGGATTTTATGAGTTTTGTAAAAGGAGCAATAAATATTGTGAGTCACTTAGAAATACCGAGATTTTATATATATATATATATATATACACACACACACACATATATATATATATATATATATATATATATATATATATATACTTTTTTTCATCTTTAATAAGGTAGATCGATAGAATTGAAGAATTCACAAAGGGTGCTTCGTTGAAGGTATATCACATCTGGCAGGGAACGGATAAGTCTGGAAAGTTTAAAGGTTCACGACCATCACATGTATATATAAAGCTCGACTGAGCTTTTCAGTTTAGTTACGGTTAATTGATAAATCGTTAAGGAAATGTGATTTTATATATAAAAAAAATGTAAAAAAAAAACTATTTTCGTATAAAATTTTTACTTTATAATTTGTACTAATGCTGATTATGCCAAATTTGATAACTGTAGTTATTTAAGTTAAAGATGAAATTCTCAACTATATATAATATATAGTAACCTTTATGGTAAGTAAGGATATATTGACATTAACCTTGTAAAACTTATATTATGCATATTTAACATCTAAATCAGTATTATTTGTTCAAATAACATTATTATTCCTGAATAGTCGATGAATGTATATTTTTAGCACTATTAACATTAATTTAAATAATAAACTACACTATATATAGACGATATTGCCTGTTATAATAATAATATATTTATTTATAATGCAGAATGTTTAAAATTCAATTCATAATATTGTATTAAAATTGAATTATTATTATATTATATAAAAAGAAATTGAAAATTTGATAAGTGAAATGATGAATTTTAATGGAAATATTTAGTTTAAATTATGAAAAATAAAAATTTTATATATAAGCAATTCAAATCTGTGTAAAATAATATATATATATATATATATATATATATATATATATATATATATATATATATATATATAATGTACTAATTTATACATCAATTTACCTGCATATATAATATATTTATATTTTAATGAAAAATAAAACATCTTTAAAGAGGTTTATTTATTGGATTTATCTCAAAATCTTAATAGTGCTTAAAAACAATATCGTAAATATGATGTAAATGAGGCAAAATATATAATTAATGAAATTAATTTCACTAAATAATTTTCAAATATTTTTTTAGAGATTATTATTGTGATAAATATGAAGAAAAATTAATTATTTAAGTTAATTTATTTTGTAATAATGACGTTATATTATATTCATAATAATTACAATATATAGCGAAGAAAATCATATTTTAAGTGTAAATAAAATAAATTAATATTTTGATATAGAATTATTGATATGAAATGAAATATTTGATGAATTCTAATACAAGTTCGAATTGAAATGATGAAAATTAACACATTATAATTTTGAAAATAAAATTCAAGATATTTAAAATAATTAAAAAATTTGCGTATAGAACGATTAATTTTAAATATATATATTCTGATGAGATCGACTTCTAAAAATGGTAATATGACGGAATGTAAAATGAAATATCGATCATTCGATGATTTTCGTACGTCGTAAAAAAGGAGAAAATATATCAAAAGACCGACGTAACGGTTAATTCGTTTGAACTTAATCCGACGTCGAAAGACGTATTGAACTGTGTATTTATCGACCTCATCAACCCTATAATTTATTGATCCGAGAAATTGAGAAAAGGAACAAACGGCTAACATATACGAAGAGGCCATCAGAGGCCAAACGGTATAAATAATTGATATAAAAATAATAATTTAAATTAAAAAAAATAATAATAAAATTATTTGGTGCAAATGTGCGTTTGAAGTGAAACGTAATATTTATGTGATATAATTTTTTTTAATTTCATACAATTTTTAATCATAAATTAATTTTATATATAAAAATCTTAATATGAAATATATAATGTAGAATTCCTCAATCAAATCCAAAATAGTATTAAAAATATATATTTTTTGAATTTTCTACTATATTTATATAGTGCATATGAAGAAAACATATTTTAATTGTTGGAACACATTTTTGTAAATTATGTGTAATTTTTTAAAAATTTAAAAATGTTTAAATACATGATAAACGAATTTAATTTTTTTTTACTAAAATGCCGTATATTTAAAGCGAGTTAATGGAAAAATAATAGTAATTAAATAAAATTTTTCTTAAAATCACATCAAAAGATATGAATTTCATTCGAGATACTTTTTCGATAAAAAAAATGGCCATTTCAAATTTAAATATACATGAAAATATTAAACATCAATTTTCTTGAAATTATTAATTTGCATAATAAGAAAAAAACTTTTTTTAAATGTTTTTACGGTCAAAATCTCAATTTCAAGTATTAATTTACGATTTGTTATGAAAAATTTGTAATAGTTTTATACTGTTTCAGTTTATTTTTATTTTATATTAAAAATTAAAATGAGAACTCTGTAATAGAAATAATAAATATTAAAAATAATTGTTTTATATATTTGAAAGTCCTTATTGATAATAATAAAATTCAGGATACCGAATTCTGTGTCATTGAAAAACCACCAATTAAAAAATTGATCTTTCAAAGGTTCGCCGTTCAAGGACTTTTCTGAATATGTATTTAATATTAACAACCATAAAATATTTATATTCAATTCTCAAAAGTCGAAATATTTAATACAGTAAGAAAATGTAATTAATTTTTGGACCATTTTAATATTTTTCTTTCCAATATAAAATTAAAATATCATAAAAAAACGACATAGCGAATACTTTTAATGATACCAAATATAATGCTTTTCATTGGAATTAATATTTTAATCGAAAAAAAAGTGAATGCATAAAAAAATCAGATTTATTTCGAATTTTAATTATAGAAAAATCTTCGTTTTCTTCGGAATATTCCAAGAAGTATTATATGTATATATTATATTTTCATTTTAAAAGCAAAAATATACAATCAAATAAAGATACCGAGTGTTATTTAAATATCTTATAATTATATTGATAAAAATCATATTTATTCTAATGTAAAGATCATTTATATATTTACAAATATCATTTTTAATATGATACTTTTTTAAATTGATGAAAAAAATGCTTTCCTGTAAAAGTATTTAATTTGTCAAAAAGTTAATTTTAAAAGAAACGGCATTGAATTCAAAATATTTCTTGTCTAATTAAATTTCTGAGAATTTAACTTAATCCTAGATTTAAATTTTAATGCTATAGAAAATTTAACATTCGAAACAAAATTATTTCTTTATTTAATAAGATTCGTTATTGGAGAAGATCATTGAATAGTTATATAAAAATTCAGAAATGTATTGAATTAAAAAATATAAAATTTATTAAATTAAAAAAAATATATTTCTGGAAAAAAAATTGCAATTCTAGGAAAAATCGGCGTTCAATAATTAATTAATAAACACAATATTTTATTATTTCGATATATTATAATTTAATTACGAAAATTAATTAATACTTCAATACACAGAACATTATCTGCTTCATTCGTTAATTTTCACATCGGTGTGTATGAAATTTGATTTTTTAATTTTAACGCTTAAAAGGATATACCGCGTAAACCTATATGAAAAGGGAATAATTAAAACGATTAGATTAATTCTCGAGTACATTTAATATTTCTGGTGCGTTAAAAAAAAAAGACAATGAAAATAATTATAATTCATTAATTAAAAAGCGCAGCACAAAGGAACATTATTCAACCGACTGTTTTAAAGGATAATTCATACGAATTTTGAATTGTGTCACCGGTTTAAATGTTATATAAATATAAATAAATATATATATATATATATATATATATATATATATATATATATATTTGAAAAGCATTGTTTTGTTAATTACGTTAATGAGAACTCGAAATCGAAATAAATAAACAACGGTGAAAATGGGAAAATCAAAGTTTTAAACGGCATTTATCTGATTCATAATTGAAAATAGAAAATTGTGAAAAAGTAAATAACAAACGTTAACGAGTTTATTTCGCAGTATTAATCTAATAAATTGTAAGAATTTTTCCAATTTAAATAAATTTTTGTTGATTATAGTTATATAAAATAAAGTTTTCGAAACTTGGCTTAGTTTGTCAAAACTTTTGAAGGATTAAAATGGGGGACCATAACTTAATCCAGAATTTAAATCATAATTTTGTATCATTACTGGTTTTAGTACAATAAGTTAGAAAGTTATTCTATATATAATGAACGCATAATAAATTTTAAAAGGGGAGTGAATATATTTTAAATCCATATTGAACGATTTGAACAAATATTTTTGTCATTTTTTATTATATACATTTAATTAACTTACACAGTTTGTTTGTTTATCGGAGTGAAATCTTGTAATCAATTTTTCGATAATTTCCCAATATTCAATTGAATTAAAATTTTATATATTCGTTCATTATTGATGACAATACACGAATTAATTAATATATTGATAAATTAGTGGTAAATAATTATTTTTCTTATTATATTATATATAGAGGTAAATAAAACTCACCCTTTGTAAAGGCATAGACGCTGTTCTGCTTCTTGGTCTAGGTGATCTTGCTGGAGACACTCCTGGACTTCTTGCTTCCGAACGAGGTGGTTCCGCTTGTAAAAACCTTTTTATATCTGGCGGTGCTCTGGTCACCGCCAACGACGACGACCTTCTTCTGACTCGTTCGGGAGACTCTTCCGGTGATTCCCTTTCATTGACTTTCTCCTGGATCTCTCTGTCGCAATTCTGATGATTTTGCATACCTTGCGAACAACTGACCCTGCGTCTACTCCTATAATGTACTTCGGACGCACGCCTTTGAAACGTTCTAGCCGACATGACCCTTCTGCAAGGATTCCGTTTAAAAACTTCATAGTCTTTACTGTGACCCGATTCACTGCTCGTATCTGAACACTTTGGCAATAATTTATCCTCCAGCATTGTTGCGAATATATCTACATCTTCGTCTTCGTTCAATGTTGTGAAGAATTCTTTGAATGAATCCGGAAACGACGAAGGACAAACGATACCCGCCGCTGAACGGGTGCTATAATGATGAGGTTGTCGTAGTGACGAAGTGGCCATCATTTTAACATAAAAAATATTATGATCGAAGAAAGAAAATTATAAAAAGTCAACGTGTGCCGTTTCGGTGGAAACATTAAATATGTATGCTCGTTTATTACGTCGTAATTCTTATTCATTCATTGTCATAGGGGATCCGTTTTATGAAATATGACCTGAAACAAACAAAAAAGTACAAAAAAAAAAACACATTAATAGAAGTGTATACATTTCAACATTAAATAAATATATATTATAATTTATTTTTTTCAACAATTTGATTGTATAAATAGAATTTAATATATTTTAGTATGTAAAATCAATATTATAGAAAATATTTATAAGTAAACTAAATTCATAAAGTTTTTGTATACGAAATAATAATATACATTCAAATGTGAGAAATCTATTTTGATATTGAATATCAAATATTTAATACAAAAATATTGTTCAATATTATTACAGATTTAATACGATATTTTGGGGGTAGCTCATTGGAATATACATTAAACTTATGATAATGAATTTTATAATAATAGTATATTTGTCTGGAGTATCAGTTACATTCTAATGTAATGAATATTGTATTACTATCCAAGTTTATCGAATATGGGAATAAATGAGAATTATTTATATAATAATGATACACAGAAGTGCAGTTTTAAATGAGTTCAAAACCTAGCGATATCATTTTTCCTTCTAAAAAAACATTATTTTATTATTTAGTTATTAATATAGATTTTAGTATTTTTATAAAATTTAGATTTTTTTCTAAGTATTGCGAGTCATTATTAATAATGATATATGTTTTAATACTATTTAAAAATTGAGGTTGTGGTTTAAAAATGAAACGTTTTAGAAAATATGAAATGTAAAAATTGATCTAAATTGTATTGAAATGAGAAATAGATTTAAAAATCAATTTATTAATATTTTATAAAATTGTGTTTTACAATGAAGGTTGAAAGTATCAAGTATTATATAAGTATATTCCTAGAATTTTATATGATATATATCTTTACAAGTTATACACGTTATTATTTTTTATTAATAATTATTTATTAATAAATATTTGAAATCTTAATCATGTTTTATACTATAAATTTAATTCACAGTTCAATAATTTGACATTTAACCGAATCCTTGATTCGTCCGATTTCTACGCCAAAAATAAATAAAATCGAACCAAAATAACAAAAATAAAAATAATATTATGAAAAAAACAACAAATAAATAAAATTGTTATTCTTAATACGCGGACGAACAACCGTAAGGATCAAAGGAGCTGTAGGCGGAAAATGATGAGAAAATGGGGAGGCTGTGATACAAAAGAGGCTGTCTAACGGTGAAAATTCCTCGAAACCGAGCCGAAAATTAACGTTGATATCGCGTCGTGATTCTCTATTATCCTTCAAAACCCCAACCCTTGTCGATGCCAAAAGAGCCCTTATTATTTTGTATGCGATGTTGAAATTGTTTATGTTATTTTTTTTGCCACTAATCCACTTTTGGACCTGTCCTTAGTCAAAATACCGACGCGTTACAGATATCGAGTTATGCTCGTTTCGGTTTCGTTTTGAGACCAAATTTAATTTACAGAAAAAAAAAACGTTCTAGACGAACAAAAATCTCTTATCGTTCGTACCATAATACGAATTATATGCGGGCAAAGTGGAAAAACGATTCTGTAAAATTGAAATATGTATATATATATATATATATATATATATATATATATATATATATATATATATATATATATAGTGAATATAAAATATCATACGTGCAAAATTCCCAATGAAAAGTCAACCGAATATGTTGAATAAAATATTTTAATTGTATATATATTGTATATTATATTTTTTTATTCATTTGTACATATAATTGATTTTATTTTATGTATTAAAATAATTAATAGTATCACTTTTTTTAAATCAAAGTCAAAGAGAAAATTGTTAAACAAGAGAAAACTCTAAGAAAAACAATTCCAATAAAAGTCTGCCATTCTTTGAATTCTCATTACCATTCCGCAATCCTAAAATTAAATCGAGAAGAAAAAAGAAAAAAAAAATAAGCAGGTCGGCATTTGCAAAGTAAAGCGCTAGAAAAACGTGTTTATATTAACATTGCGGCGCGAAAGAGAAAAAGTATGAAAGATAAAAAGAAAAAAAGAAAACGAACGCAGTTTTCCGAGATCGAGACGGTTTTTCCCGGTTTTTTTCCGCGGCCACTTAACCGAATGTCAGCCTGTTGAATGTACATTTCGCAGTGAAAATGGATGAGACATGCGAAAGAATAACAATTCAGACGTTTCTCAGTTTTTCTCAGTTATTTTGTTTTTCTATTCGCGCGTTATTCAAATATGAGAAAATTCGTATACGACGAGAGTCAAACGTGACATTTTTTTTTAAATATATTTATGTGTATAAAAATATATAATAATCAAATATTCGAAAGCAAAAGTAAATTACCTACAATAATGGGACATGTTCACGAATAAATGTCGTTTTTAGTGCGTGAAAATGGACCGCTTGATGGAAAATCGGATTATAATAAAACCCAATCAAAGCTCCTTTCAAACGACGCGCCTAACTCGGCTATAAGCATATCATATATTATATCGTATGATATTAAAAAAAATCATTTCTAAATACGCATATATAAATTTAATTTAATCTATGAAAAAATATATATTAATAATTATTGTGAAAATTGTAAAAATGTCACAGTATTAAAATCTAGGCTTGTATATAAGTGGTGAGATATTACATCACTTATATATATATATATATATTATATATATATATATATATATATATATATATATATATATATATATATATATATATATATATATATATATATATATATAATTTTTTAAAGAGGTTGCCATGGAAAAATATGCAATAATCTTCCACCCTCATTAATGAGTGGGAGGATTTAAAAATTATATTTAAAATGTCACCAGGTACCGTTATATTTCATATTTAAAAATAATAATAATAATAATTTAAGCCAAAAGATTTAAATTAAGTCCGAATTTTTGATGAACGCTTTAAAATAATATAAAATTAAAAATACATAGATTATTCATAGATTTGCTATATTAAAAAAAACAATTTAGAGTTGCTTTTAAGCCTTTCTTTAGATGATATTTATATAAATGTTAATGTCTTCTAATACTTCAGAGGTCTTTTTATATAATAATATTTAAATTAACTTTAATATACTATTATATAATATATTATGAATTATTTTTATAAATATTATATGTCGTTATTAATTAATTGTATATTGTTTTTCGATTTTAATCGCTAATTATAAATATGATTATATAAAATATTAAAACATTTTATGAAATACGTGATTATAATAAATCAGTCCATTAAATATTTATAATCAATATATACTTTATTTAATTATTTATTCATACGATGTACTCTAAAATGCCATAGATTTATTAATTAACAAATATATTATCATTGTTATGATTATTTTAATTATTCATATATAAGATGTATTTAATAAATCACAATTTTTAATCCTAAAATGAAATAAATAAATAATATTTCAAAATGCGAACAAAAAATTCAATAAAAGCTTTCATTGAAACGTGCATTTAATTAAATTTCAATTTCTATTATATATATATTTTTTGTATTTATAAGGGAAAGCTGGGCACGGAGAGCTTTTCTTATCTTTCAAAGCACGCCGTAAATAAAACATATGGCCTCCGGAATCGCATACGTGTTTTGCGGTTCTCTTATATAAATATAATATATAATAAATTCTAAAAATCCAGGGGAAACAAAAGAGGGACGAATTAAATTCAAAACGGGTCACAGTTTCGACGTTTTGCGACGTAATTTGAAGTCACCATTGTAAAATGAGAGACGACATAGTCGTCTTTTCAATTACTAATTATTTCCGTTTAACTTTCACCCTTAAATTTATTTGATAGATAATTTTCTTTTTAAATTATATCGTTTAATTTAAATCGACGACATTATTTTAAATTTTTATTTATGTTCGATAGAATATATATATTTTTTTTTCATTAATTTAATGATAAAATTATTTTTGTATTTGTAGACGTATGATGATGAGAAAAATAATATCGTATTGTTGATAAATCAATAAATGTACATAAAATGAAAAAAATACAGTCTGAAAATCTTGCTCTGTGTTTTGTTAGATTATTAATCGTCTTTCATTTTGCGAATTCGAGAAGAAAAATAAATATAATAAATCATATTTTTCTTATGTTCTTTACCATGATAAAAGAAAAAAATTTACACATTACTAAACAAAAATTCCATTACCGTGTTTTTTTTATATAGATAAGCCACATTTGATAATGTCAACAAAAAACATGTATGAAATATGTCATTTAATTATACATATATATCAAAAGTTTAAAGACTTTTCCCAGCTTTTAAGATTTTTCATAAATATAGATAAAAAACTATAATAAAATCATTAGTCAACTTGTTATATATACTTGAATATTTTTATATAAATTTTAAATTATGTAAGACTTATTTGTTCTTTTATTTAAGATAAATTATATTTTTAACTCATATTTATCTGCATAATTATAATTTAAAAATGTATAAAGACGAAATCGTTGAATTTTAAACATTTTCATAGACGTTCAATTCAATATTTGCATGGAAAAATATTACAAAAATCACGTAAATGGACAAAATACGTAAGAAAATCTGAATAAAATCCATCGTATTTTATTGCAAAAATAGAATTCAATACAATTCACACTAAAAGCTGAGGTGAAAAAAAATGTACAACACATCGAAATAAGGATAGTAGAGTAATAAACGAAAATTGCGTTTCATTTCCGTATACGTTTTGCACCGCGCAAATACCGTAATATTAGGAAAATTGAAATTCATTTACATTACAAATATAATTTGATTATATTAGACGAAAGACGGGAATAATATGATGTTTGAGTAACGAATCATATTATGTTATGATTCATATTCATCGTGCATATATTTACATAATGAGTGCGACTGAGTAAACTTGTTAGCATTAAAAAAAAAAAAAATAAATAAAAAATATATATATATATATATATATATAATTCAACGTCTGAAAACGACGATTCAGAAATTATTTCAGTATATATATATATGAATAATATTTTATTTTTTTAATAAGAATTTTCTATTTAATTTTTCGCCTTTGTAAAAATTCCCTTAGTTGTTGAATGTGATCAAATTTGACCCAAATTGATTAATTATAAAATTTTTGAATCAGTATATTTTTTCGTATATTTATACAACCTTTTTTGATATTTGTGTAAAATTTAAGCTGAATATATAATTTAACGTATCTTTAGCAAATATTTATATACGACGCGAGATATTACTCTGTCGATTTTTACGATAGAAAAATATTCAACAATGAGTTTTATAATTTTTTTATATATATATTTCCAATAGAATTAAAAATGTTATAGCAGTATTTTAGTGTTTGTATAGTTTAGTGAAAATACTAATGTGTATATATGTTTGTATATATATTTACATTGCATAAAATGTGTTTAGTTTTCTCTATCTTTGCTTTTATTTCTACGTCATTGTTTTTCAAAGTGGGTGTTATCGTTTATATATAGGAGTAACAGTGGCTTCGGATGCAAACGAGAAGCATTGAATAGAATAAAAAACATGCTAGTGGATGCATAAAGATAGAAAATAGAATATAATATTGAAATGTTGTATATATATATGTGTGTGTGTGTGCCACAAATGGAAATTTTTGCTTTAAAATTGCCGTTATAAAATGGAAATATCGAGAAATTTTCATTGCATTACTAAACGAGTTCCTGAAGAAACTCGAAACGTATAAGGAACATTGAAACGTATAATTAAATAAACTATAACGTGTATTAAAATCATTATGAATATTAAATTCATTAAAAATCAATGTATGAACGTTGATTTTTATTGAATTTAATATTTATATTCACGTCTTAAATATGAAATATTACCGTATTAATGTTTATAGAAAATATAATGAGTAATAAAAATTTAATGTAATATAGTTTCTCAATATTTATATATTATATATTGTTTTTCAATTTCAATTTACTTAAACCACTTTAAGTATGTTTATGCACATCAATATAATTAATGTATTTATATTTTATATAAAATAATATTATATACTATCAATGATTTTTATTATAAAAGATACACATATCGACAACTAAAAGTTTTTATTCTATGTTCATTTTGTTTTTATACCATACACATACATACATGCATTTGAAAATGGAAATTCTATAATTTAATAAAAAAATATATTTATTTTTGACTGCAATTCATAATGTATTCAATACAATTTAAAAATAAATGTTACTTTATTTTTCTATCACAGAAGTCACATTGATTTGTAAATATTGTTTAGCAATATATTTGTTAAAAGCACTGATTTAATATATACAAGAAATAATATTGGTTTAATGCTTTATATATATATATATATATATATATATATATATATATATATATACATGTATGTGTATATAATAAATTTGTTTTAGAACGATCGTATAGACATATATCCTATCGGCAAATAATCTTATTTACTCTGGCAGAATCTACACGAGTCGGTTTCTAGACCTTGTAAACTGTGTCGTTCGTTTGAATACGACGAAAACGATAGCATTGTATCGAATTTACGACGTACGAAAATTTGATGAAACCATTTAAAATGGCGTCTCCCGTTTACAAAATGGCCGACCGTTACGCGAGAATATTGTAATATAATAACGTTTTATCATAATAAATACAACTCTATCCGATGCATTTGCATATTTATTTGACGCGTATAAAATAAGATATTGCATATTCGAAACGAGATGAATTTGAACGATTATTGAATATCGATAAGTTTTCAACGATCGTGGAAAAAAAAGAAAGAGTATTATTATTATTATGAGATTACAATATTTTATTTTTACATAAAATTCTAATGTAAAATAATTGAACAATACTTATATAGATAAAAAACTATATATAGGAAAAGTAGAAAATATCTGCACTATGTTATTAAAAAAAATCATTGAATTATTTAATAAATCGTTTCATATCATAATATTTTTATTTATCTAAAAAATGTTATTTTGGATCTTAATATTTTATCTCTAAAATAACATTTGATATATTATTACTTTTTCTTATTTATTTTATTTTTATTGAATTATTATTATATATTTTTTGAATTATTTTGTATATTAATTATTTTATTGAATTATTATTATATATTTTTTGAATTATTTTGGGTATTTTTTTTGAATTATTTTGATCTTTCAATGTTTCGAATAACGTATGAAATTATTCCATTGAATTTTTTACATTATAAGTTGATTTTATGAATTGAATGTATTATTGATAATAAAGTCATTACAAAATTACCGATTATAAATAAAGATAAAATATTCAATACATATCGATTATTTATTTCCATTATACAAATGTATCAGATAAATATATGGAATTAAATAGCCATTTATGAAAAATTAAAAATGATTTTTTAAGTTTAATGATAAATGTCTTAATTAAATATTTAGAATTTAAAATAGTTCCTAAACATTATTTTTAGACACGTCTTTCAATTTTACATAATTGAATATATTGCTAAATAAACTATTAAAAAAATAATATATTTTTATTGAAAATATTGAAAAATCGATAAAAAGAAATCGTATCGCAAATTATTTAACATTGACATAAAAGGGACAGTAGTATTAGAAAATTCACTTTAAGAAGGACCAGGGTTTTACTTAAGCATTCAGGGTTTAAACTGCCGAACAAATCCTGAAATATCCTGAAAAATCTCTTCATATTGCCACCCAAAAAATATATATATATATATATATATATATATATATATATATATATATATATATATATTACAGGTAAAATGAAAAATTGTGTAGCAGCTCATATTACTTAACGATTAATACGCATGTAAATTAATTTACTATTTTTATCACAATATAATAATTAATTAAGTTAAGTATTTACACCACTCAAATATCTTAGTTTCAAGAATAAATCCTTTAAGAAAACGAATAATATTACATTTCTAGCTTGATTTATACGGTTCTCCTTTCAAAGTGCCATCAAAGAAATGATTACACGTGTACAAAACTACACACACACACACACACACACACACACACACACACACACACACACATATATATATATATATATATATATATATATATATATATATATATATATATATATATATATATAGTCCTTAATTTCGTTTATTCATGCGTATTCTTCTTTATATTGCTTATAAGATAATACGACGTACATAGTATATTATTTCACGAAATCTGAATAAGTACATTCATAAAGTGTTAATGTTATAAGAGAACGAATAATATATATATATATATATATATATATATATATATATTATAGCTTTTTCGGTTTGTCTTCGTTAACGAGGATTTATTTTATTTTATTATGATTTTTTTTCAAGGAAAAGTATATTATAAAATCCGATAAAATAATTCAATTACTCGTAGGTGGATCGAAGATGAGAAAGCCTCGTTTCTTCGATAATACCACTTTAAATGCCGTTAATTGCGGGAAAGATGTGTTAAAACGAGTGTATTGAAAGTAATTGAATAAATTTTGGCATATTTTAATATCATTATATTGAAGAAAATAATGTTGAAATATTTTATTTTTTATAATAATTAATATCAACTTACGAAATTCTTCACTATAAATTAATTTTCAGCTACAGCGACGATATATAAAAATTAATTTTATTTTTTTCCAAGTTCTTTATGTTATATAGTTGACTATAAAAAATTGAAATATGATATGTTGAAGTGTGCACGTGTTGAAAAATCGTGCTTCGTTCCTTCATAATAACACATTTTATCCCTTTTTGCAAGAAATTAATATATAGAGAATTATGTGGAATAATGGGAATCGCTTTATTATTAGCGGTTATTTATTTTTTCGTTTATTTTGTGCGAAAAACCGGAGCAAAAATGAATAATGGACTTTTTTCCATACATAAGATATATTATTGAAATATAATATAAAGTATTTTCAAAAATATATATTACGATATTTAATTAATTATATCGAAAAAGTTAAATCAGAATTAATTTAATAGAATTTGTAATAATTTTTATCTCGTTACTACTATCGTAATTTAAAAATATATCATAATAAAAAATATATTTATATATATATATATATATATATATATTGCATGTCAAAGTTTATAGTAGAAAATTTTTAATGATCAATAAATTAAAATCGAAATTTTAATAACAAAGTTTCAATCGTTAATTAGAAATTCTCTATTCAACTATTATAATTTATCTTAGTCTATATAATATAAATCTATTTTATTACGTAGTTAATTAATAATTATCTAAGGTGATTATGTATATATATATATATTTGTGTGTGTGTGTGTATTTTATGCATATCGTTATATTGATTGATTTTATACGAAGTTTTTGATTAATATAAGTTCACGTTTATAACAGATCCTTATCAAACCGAATCCTTAATATCGAAAACTGACGCATTTATGTAATAACTATTTTGACTTGACCAATGAATGTTTCTGACATATTTCATTAAAAGACAAGACTCATTACTTACGACATGCCTGTTTAACGTTTAGATTTTCGTCAAATCACCGCAAAGGTTAATTAAAATCGGATTCTTCGTGCGATATTATAATTATATATATATATATATATATATATATATATATTTTTTTTTTTTTTCTTCATATGCTATTTAATAAAACGTTTATAATAGAATTGGATTCGGTTTTCATATATTTTGTTTATATAAAATAAAGAATTAAATTATTTTATTATTAATTTAAAAAAATATATGAAAATTCATTCGTTATAAAAATATAATATGAAATATGTGATATTTTTTTTAATAGAAAAAAATAAATTAATACGATAAAAGTTATATAAAAGAAATATATAAATAGAAAATAAAAAATAAAAAATAAAAATATATATGTTTTGATTTAAAATAAAGTACTAATAAAAAACAAACCATTTCTTAATAGTTCTAATATTTAATATAACATAAAGTTGAATGAGAGATTAACTGAAATCAAAAACTATATATAAAAATTCGTTTAAAATGTTTTTTTTTATAAATTTCATTATAAAAGTAAAGAAAAATCTATTTCTATGTAACATATAAATATCTTTAATTAATCCTATATATTGAATTTAACTAGGGTATTGTTTCTTAAAGGATTATTTCTCTAAATAATTTTCAGATTAGTCGAAATCTGAGGGTTGTATTAATTATAGAGATGTTTAGGGAAGATTATATACATTTATAAAATTTATATTAATTAATATCAATAGCAAATAGCATCACAATATTACTAATGTATTATTCGATAATATACATCAAAGTTTCATATAAATTATTAAATGTCAACCGATAAATCCAATGTAATATTTAATATTGATAAAAAAAAACAATAAACAAACTTTTGATATGTCGCTGATTAATGAATAGAGAATTATCGAAAATAATTATAAAATTTAATATATTCTGTAAATGTAATAATTTTATTAGTATAAAATTCTCACATTTTTTTCAAACGCAAAAAAAAAATAAAAATGAAAATGACATTCGACTTTTAACACAAAATTCCGATAATTATAGAAAAAGTGTTCGATTTCATGAAACTCATTAAATTTTCAATATATCACAAAGGATAATCAAAGCGATGAAAAAAAAAAAGATTGTCATCCTCCGCGACGATAAACTTCTGTTTAATTTTTGCTCTCCTTTAAAAAAGAAAATTAATAATCCTTTATTATTAAAAAGATCGTGAAAAGAATCGCTCCTGGGTATATATTTTTTTCGCTTTTTTATCGAATGTAATTTTTAAATATCCTTTGTTTTACTTTGTCCTTTTGGACGCGTTCTGTTTGCGCGAGATTTTTTTTTTATTTAATATGTAACTTAGTTGGAAAAAGTATAGCAGAAAATTGTGTTACGTTGAAAATTTAATCTTAAAAATTTTTTATACATTTTTTTGTACTATTCTGTTGATCTATATACGTCATATTTTAATAGTAATAAAATATTATATATACATAAAAATATTTTTAAAAAATGTTTTATTAGAATTTAAATAATTAAGAATAAATTACTATGTCATGTTAACCACAGTGTCATATGAATGTCGTAAAATATCGATTATGTTTGCATATTTATAAATCGTTATATCTTTTTTTCCCAAATAATAATCAATCAAAATAAATTGAACCGCACCGTTATTGAAGGGGAATCGATAACGTTATATATATAATCGTGTAATATAAATATATTTAAAATAAGTTATAATTACAACAGTAAATATTGTAAAATTGTTCTTTCAATTGAACAATCTCAATGAATAATAAAATTAAAATTATATTAAAAAATTTGCTAATTATTTTCACCATAAACAGCAACAATAATATTTCGTTCAATTAATTAAATACACAAAGAATGCAAAAAATGCGTCTTGTGTCCTCTATAATAAATATATATATATATATATATATATATATATATATATATATATATATATATATTCTTTTTGAACCATAGTAGAAATCTTAATAATTAAACGGAAATTACTGGAAAAACGATTAACGCGATTTGATTGAATTCCACAAGAAACAATTTCGATTCAATTACACCATATAATATTAACATTTTAACCGTACAATGACCCATCGCAAATCATTATATTAAATATTATATATATATATATATATATATATATATATATATATATGTGTGTGTGTGTGTGTGTGTGTGTGTGTTATTTACAAAAGGCATAGAAATTAACCTGTTGCTTTGCGTTCGTCGAAAGCGATTTTCACCATTGGAGGCTTTTAAACGGGTAAAATTTGTTAGTTTGGAATTGTAATAAATAAATTCGTTTTGTATATGGAATGAAAATTTGTTTCCGGCAATAGTGAAATTTTACTTTAATTTCGCGGTTAAATTTACCGATATTCATGCGAGTTAAGCGGGTCGTGAGCTTTTATTTTTGTATATATATATATATATATATATATATATATATATATATATATATATATATATATATATATATATATATATATATATATATATATATATATATATATATATATATATATATATATATATAAATTAATGTTGTGAATTGAATTATAAATAAAATAATATACATATTCATAATTGAAATATATTAAAATATAGTGGAGTAAAATCGGTGACTCAATTTCAGAAATATTAAAATAAGTAAACGTTTTGTAAGTTTTAAGTACATTTTTGATTTTAAAAATATATTTAATGTGGATTTTTTTCATTTTTTAATAAATATGGAATTATATGATGAATATATTAATAACGTTTTTAATAAAATATTATTTTATTAATAAGATAAAATTTAATATCATTTTTTCTAAGAATACGATGAGGAAATTTTATTTATCTGTTTAATGGTTATAATTGCAATATTCTTAAAATACTTTTTTTTTATTAAAAATTGTAGCTTTGATTGTGAAAAAATCTTAATATCTTATATTTAAAAATATATTAAATTTTCGTGTATTATATTATATGAAATAAGTACCGGTTAAATATTTTTATAATTACTTATATGAATAATAATAATAATAATAAAAAAGTGGATTAAAAACGAAGATAAAACCTATTAAATTTTATTTTATGGTATACACGTAAAAATTATTATATTTTTCACATTTCGACGGGATCAGAACGTGTTTATATTTAAAGTGTCACGACTGAAAAAAAAAAAATGACGTCAGTTCACAGGGTGGAAAAACGACGAAAATTGCTTTTGTTTATAAGACACGATTCGAGGCGCGATTTCCGGGAAAACTGTATTAGATTGTTCGTACGAGCGAACAAAAATTAGGGATTCGTCTTGTGGGAATTTGGAGATAATTTACCACGCTCACAAACTCTTAATAATACAACCCTTATATATATATATATATATATATATATATATATATATATATATTGTTCGCGTGCTCATTTTTGCGGTTGATTTAAGCATAATGTACCGGAAAAGGGGAGTCCCTAAAGTTTTCTAGTGGTGGGTCGTACGAAGAAAAAGAAAATTCGTAATGAGAGAAATATTATGTAACGTTAGAAATGTTTTACGTATGGAATATTCTCACTATTTACTAAATATTACGCTATGTAATAATTTTGAAATATTATATTATATAATTTTTCGTCGGCGTATAACCGTAATTAATTATTGTCGTCTGTTTTACGCGCTCATTATTATGTACATTCTCAATTATTCACGAGTAATATAATATAGTATTAACGTTTGTATGTCAAGTTTTTTATAGTATTTTTTTTTTACTGGAATGCTTAAATAAAATAATTTTATACATGAATATTTGGCAAAAAAAAATATTTTAAATAATATCTCAATTAGATAATTTGATAAATATATCGGTATGTCGTACAACATATGTGAAATAATTCATATAAAAATTCGGGGTACAATATATGAACTTCGAAAATGAGTAAATTAATCGAGAATTAAAACTCTCACATTTTATATAATTGATAATAATATTTATAGTGCGTGAAAATTTTATATTTCTTTGATTAAAATATGTTTTGATATGTGAAAATGTCGATATAAATATAAAATGTTTTTATTTCACTTAGAAGACTGTAAAAGAAAATATTTTTTAATTTCAGTTATGAAGAAATAAATTTATAATTAAATTTATTAATTTAATTTATTTTTACATTGTAAAAATAAATTTGTGATGCAAAATAAATAAATTTCACAATAATCTAATTTTATTAACAATGAAAAGACTATTAATTTTTTTTTTCAAATAGATATAAATAAAATAAAATTATCAAATTCGTTAACATCGTAAATAAAACATTTTAATATACATATATTTTTTTTAATTAACACAAAGAAAAATAAATATACGTATTTTTATGAAGCAATACAAATAGAATTATTAAACGAAAGGGTACACTTCAAAAGAGAAGTTAGTGAATTTATATTATAATAAGAATGTTTTTAATATATTGTTGCTAAGAATGTTAATAGATTATGTATGTATGTATGTGTTAAATTTCCTCGTCGAAATTAATTTTCCGAGAATTTACATTAAAATGAAATCGAAATAGTGAATATTTTCCTTTTACACGCGTTTTCTTCATTGTATATTTTTGCATGTCAACCCTTATTTTTCCATTTTCTAGCAAACACAACGTTAATCTATTATATTATATTCTTATGATTATAAGTCAGATAAAATTTTAATATATTTAATATTTTTTTACGTATTTCTATCATTGAAAATATTTCGAAAATTGATAAATAAATTTATAATAAAAATACACTTTGATCACAATATTTAACAACTATATGTTATAGAAATTTGATACATGCACTAGTTATTAAACTATTAATATTTTTATAAATATTTATTTATATTTATCATTTAAATATAATCAATACAATACAATAATTCTTTTATAAATATTTTTATATATTCATAAAATATATTATGATAGAGAGTGTACATGAATATAAGTACATTTTAATCCTGACATTACACATAACAAAGTTACAATTCGTCCTTAATATTTTCATACGGTAGGATGAGATTGAACAATTGAAAGCAATTAAATATGAACAAGTTCATTTCTCGTATTCCTTTTATATACGTTAAACGAATATTAAAAATGTACATCTTTATATTTACGTATTATAATTCGTTCCTTTTGTTCGGTTAAAATATACAATAATGTCGAATTCTGGAATAATTATATATATATATAACGTATATCCTTCTTGAATCCCTATTATTATTATTTTATAATTATAATGATAACGGGAATGTTTCTTTCCTTTTTTTTTGTTTTGCTTTAACGATTCATATTTAAAAATAACAATAAAATAAAGAATTTGTCCGTTGTAAGCGAAATTAAATTTTTTAACGTCGTATTTTATATAAGTAACAGATTTTTATTTTGTATTTAATAAAGGGCACAATATTTGCATTTTGAAAGTAAACGTGATTTTTTTTCAATTAAAATTGTTTTTTCTTTTAAAAAAAAAATGTGCAATATTTTTATTTGATTATAGAAATAAATCGGTTAAACACGAGCGCACTTTAAACGATGAAAGGAGACATTCTTGTGAAATTTCCATCGTATTCAGCGACCTTTAAACACTCGAATTCGGTCCTTTTTATTCTTTTATGACTGCGACGTTTCTTTTTTATTGTGTTCTCTTACATTTTTTTTTGTGCT
Source organism: Leptonema lineaticorne (assembly GCA_024500535.1). NCBI lineage: Eukaryota > Metazoa > Arthropoda > Insecta > Trichoptera > Hydropsychidae > Leptonema > Leptonema lineaticorne. The sequence goes on from JANIJI010000021.1 coordinate 7,730,834, forward strand.
TCAACACTCTCATCTTCAACTCTTCAATGTTGCTTCCGAAGCTCCCGCTTTCACAACGACGACGATGACGATGACGATTACGATACAAAAGCTGACGCATTCATCTCTCGATAATTTTTTTTTTTTGGTTTCATGTCGAGTATCCTTACTTTTCTATACCAAAAATTTCGTAAGATCGGTTTAAATATCTATTTAGAAAATTTAATAATCATCGACGATTACTTTCAGCATTAAGGGAAATATTTATAAATATATTACAATTTTTTTTTTGATATATATGTATAGTATATATCGGAAAAACGTCGGAAAAACCGCATTTTTTTTGCACATCGGATAAAATACGCACCATGACAATAATAACAACAAGGAAGTTTCAGCGTCCAAAAATTCTATATATATATAAACGATAATAATCTTTTCCGAATTTTTACAAAAATAGATCAAATACCGATAAATATTAATATTTATATATAAATTTAATATATTTTTCAAAATAACAACTATTTAATAAATTAATTTTTCATATATATAATATACAAAAATAAAAATATAAATGATTATTCTTTTAAAAACAATAAAGTTGTATCGTATTAATAATAAAAATAAACGTGAAATAATTGCAGATATATAAAAAATAAACAATGTTAAAATATTAAATCTAAAATAAGAAAATATATTTAGTGTGAAGAAAATTAAAATAAATTACCGGTAAAAAAATACAATTATCACTGAAACCTTTTAGAGTGTTTATAGCACTTCTTACTTTTTATAATCAAGATATGCAGCCTTTTATTCGGGTTGTTTTATTTTTTGCATTAGCTTTCTAGATTGGATTTTCTCACCGCTTTCTCGGTTAACACGAGTTAACTGCTTTAAAAAGTTAAAATTTAAAACAAAACAAAGTTCAACAAACTCGCGTTCCATTAATCCGACAGATTAAACTAACGATACGCAAAACGCCAAGTAATATAGTTAAAAATAAAGATATTGCTTTATTTAAATTTTATTCAAAAAAAAAAAAAATGTCCTGTATTTAAATAAAAAAAATATTAATCTTAAATCATTTTTAAAGAGATGATATTTTACGGTGTTAAAAAGTTAATTAGATGTTTTCTTACTTATATAACGTTATTAAAAATATATATAAAAATAGGTATTTTATTGGTGTTAAAAAAGCGTTATTTTAAGGATATCTGCGTGCGAAAAATCTTTTAATCAAACGAATCTAAAAATATTTTCACGGTTTATTTTCCATTTCTTCAATCCTTGACCGCATTTTACACCAACATTTTAGGATCGTATCACCTTTTTTTTTCCTTTCAAATATTTTCGCTTTCATTTAATTATATGGGTCAATAGAGTATTTTTCCTCGATCTGCCATCGACAGATTATTATAAGTATATATATATATATATATATATATATATATATATATATATATATATATATATATAAAATTCAAGTGTAAAATAATAGAACGAAAAAAAAAATCGACCGAAAAAAAAATGGTAAATTGAATTTGTCGACGTATTTCGATAATTTCAATTAGTGAAAGAATTTTCTCTGAGTCGTATTACACGAAAATGAGAAAAAAAATACCCAGACGTAAATCCTTAGAGAAATAAAGATATATTTCATTATATTAGCCCAATTTATGAGTGAAAATATTGTCTATGTGTGTGAGTATTATTTTTTTCAAAAATTATTATTTTCATATTTTTTTTATTATAATATACGTATATATTTTATCCTTTCGAATAACGTTTTAATTAAAAAGAATACGAATAAAATAATTTTAAATTTTGTAAATAATACGGATAATAATTTATATTGTGATTTTCTATTGAAATTTAATAGGATTTAATTATTAGGGTACGAATATATGAATTAATATTCATATTTAAATATAGTATTGAATAGATTTACATAATTAATAGTATTAGATCGAAATAGAAATCATAATTTTAAATTTATTTTTGAAGATTCAAACTGCCAAATTATTTATAATATTCAAATAATAATTAAAACTAATAAAATTTAATATATACTCGTTATAATATTATATTTCTTTTATAACAAAAAATAAATATATAAAAGAAATCTTATTTTATTGCAAAACTCAAAATTATTTTCATAATTTTAATAATATAAATATTTTCTCTTAAAATTAATTTAAATGGGAGTATTTTTTTTTTTACGAAATCTCTAATTTTTTTATGATATAAACAAAATACGTATATAAAAAAGCGTTATGATTGACGAAGAATACTAAACTTTTGAGAAAAAAATTTTTTGAAAAGCTTTCTATATATTTTTTAATATATATTAAAAACTTGTATATCAGCATAAAAAAATTAAAAATTCTTTACATAAAACGAAAAAGGGTCGAGTATTCTCAAAGATTTTGCGCTGCTTTATGTATGTATATATATATATATATATATATATATATATATATATATATATATATATATATATATATATATAAATATTAAAATATATACAACTATATTTTATTAAGAATTTTTTCGCCCAACTTCAAATTGATAAGGGGCTCAAAATTTTCCTTTTCGAAACGCTTAATCATCAATTTTTTTTTTCACGGGCAACGCAAGAAAAATTCGAATTCACTTCGTTCACACAAAAATTATCACCTTTGTTCTCTCGGCGATTTTCATTTCGCAATATATAATAATAAATACAATAAAGTAGAGTTTTTTTTTTATTAAATTTTCACCGCAAGTTCACCGATGAAAAGGCGACGAGCTCGATTGTTGGCGTTAATAAAGTATTTTTCCGACGGTGTTTTTTTTTTTTTTTTTTTTTTTTTGTAACCTTTATATTATATACGTATGCAAGAATTGAGGTGTGAGTTTTGAACGTGGAACAATAGAAAAAATACACTATTATTTTATATTTCGTTACGCGATTCGTATGGAAAAGCGAGCTGCGTCTGGGGACTGAAGATTTTCGCGGAGAAAATTGACCGAAACCACGGGAGCTTTTTATAGTGAAAACTCCCGCGGAAAATTCACCGTTCGTCTCGATTTGAAAAGAGTCTTTTGTTGAAATATTTTCACGTTTTTTTTTTCATATACCGCGTATTTTTTATTTTCTTTTCTCTGTGTCTCGTATATTTTTTTTCCAACGTTTATAAAATGTTCATATTTTGTTTTTTCTTAGTATCGTGGAAAAATCGTGAACGATTACCCTTTTTTTTTTGCGGTCGCGCTCCTTGTTTAGGACAATTATGTCGAATCGTTTCTCTTCGCCGTTTAAACCTACAAATTGCTTGATAAAATGGAAATTGCTTGTATACAATAAAAATATATGTATATATTTATACGAATATATATATATATATATATATATATATATATATATATAAATATATACATATGGAATATATTGAATAATGCTTTACAATCGTTAACGATGCCGTTCAATCGTACAATTGTCAAGGTTGGATTTCGAAAGGAATTCTTAATAGCTATTATGGAATCAAGGATATCTATTATACGAATGTTAAAAGATATATTAGTGAAATTAGTGTTTTGTAATATCACATAAATATTTTCAATTTTAAATTCCAAAAAATAAATTTTAAAATTATTATTTATATTTAGTACTAATGATATTTTATAATTATATTAAACATCAGTTAAATAATTAAATATAAACATTATTATTTAGTGTACAGATGATATTTAAATTTTTAAAAATTTTAAATAATATCTAAATTCAATTATATTAATTAATATTGAAATTTAATCCATTTCTAATAGATTAACTTCACTTATTTATGGATGATATTTTTAAATTAAATTTGATTAAAAATATATAAGAATAAAATCAATCGATATAAAATTAAATTTTTGAAAAAAGGAAAATGAAAATTTATTTTTAAAATGTTTATTTAATTAAAATCTGTAAAACATTGTTTTAAAACGATATTTTTAAAAAGTATAACGGAACTGTTTCACTTATTATATAATGCAATTAAACTTTAATATTTATATAAGGAGATATATTAATAATTGAATTATCAAGAAATTTATAAAATCCAATTTAAAAATTTAATAAAAGTTTTCTTTTTGATTAATAACTGAAAATATTTTATATGAAAAAAAAAATAGGACAATACCTATATAATAAATATAATAAAA